>JAANSK020269370.1:0-11759 GCA_011763485.2 Isoetes engelmannii
TGGCGGGGTATCGCTGCCTCTTCGGGGCAGCTGCTTTTTCTCCTTACTCACTTTGTATCATTGTTATTCTTTTAATATAATCACACCAGTTCTTCAAAAAAAATTGACTCAAATACCGGCAGCTTTGAGTTTGTCATTTATGACAATTGTGAAGTTCATGATGCATTTGTGTGGCACGAAGCCAACGCCAATACTCCTTCCCTAAAAACATTAGCATCAATCCATACGATTTATGTATTCTATAGAGCAATACACTTCAAGAGCCAAAAAGTCTTATATTGAATGAAGGATGCCAATAATACAAAATGTTAGCACATATAGCATTGTTAACCCTTTGAACTCGAACTAACATTTTGCTTGTTAAATTATAGTGTTTGTTCTTCATTTTCTAATGTAGCCTACTCTTCTTCATTTTCTAATTTAGGAAGTCTCCCAGATTTTTTGAGTGCTTAAAGGCTAGAATTTTATTTTATTGTTAATTCCTCTTATCTTTATGTCAAATTATTGGTTGGTCTGTAATCTTCTTCTTCTTTCTTTCTTTTTTTTGCGCTCAGTATCCTATTGTCTTATAAGGTATGCTTTAATTATTTGATTTTGTTTGCTTGGTTCCTATTGTCTTATAAGGTATGCTTTAATTATTTGATTTTGTTTGCTTGGTTTGTTTTTTGCTTCAGTATCGTCTTATAAGGTATGCTTTAATTATTTGATTTTGTTTGCTTGGTTTTTCTTATGTAAGAGATTATAGGGATGTTGCTTCATGCTTGAGCTTGTTTGGGAGCCTTGTTAACCTTAGAGCTTGTTTGGGAGCTTGGTTAGCCTAGCTTATTTGTATTAATCATTAGGCAGAGCTACCTGCCATGCTTTGGTACTAGAATGCACAAGCATAAGCTTACATTTCCATTATGTTACCCTCCTACTCTTCGTTAGGCTTTATGAGGGAAACCCTTTTTGCGAGAGCACCTTGTTGTATTAGCCTAGAAGTAATCCTAGTAGTAGGACTTAAATTAAGAGCGTGACAAGCATTTTCTCTACCAACTACAGACCAAACAAAATATGCGCAAACAAGTATCCAAGGTATTTCAGTTAGGCCTACTTGGATAGAATCAATGGAGAGAGCATTGAGACATTTTGGGCAGCAAGCTGATACAATTGCATCATCAAATAAAAACAACTCCTTATCTTTTTTGCTAGATTCTACTCTCGCAGACTAGATTGTGTTTCTGGCGGACATTATAAGGCCAGAAGATTAACCGTCTTTGAAAGCCAATGGAACGTTTAGAACACAATCAATTAGTTATCTCAATATCAAAGTGGATAGAATCATGCATTAATTTTACCAAGGCCAGTAGACTTCTCATGGCATACTCTGTTGTACCAAGAGTAATAACGTTGAACAACTCGAATGTTCCATCTTTTTATCTCCTGACGACTGAAGCTTTGATTTTAAGGGCAAAATAATTTATCCTTATATAGCAAAAGCTAGAGTCTGATGCACTTGAGGATAGCATAAATGTAGTTTTGTGTTCTGTTCTATTTTATGTTCTTTACCTGCCTCGGTGTGTATTTTCAAGATTATAAGACAAGGTTTTAACTTGGCAATCCCGTGCAATGTGACCTGGCCTTCCACAAGTATAACATAGTCCAGGACGTCCGTTTCCATTTCGACACTCACGAGCAAAGTGGCCAATCTGGAGAAACCACTACATCAAATTAACTGTTTGTGGGATCATCTTCAACAGACAAAGCTAGTCGGCAATCAGAAGAAATGCACGACTCCAAGGCTAATCTTTCCAACTACAACACAAATTTCACTAACTTCTTCACAACCCCAGCCCAGGCCTTGATGATCTTTTAGAAAGTTATATTCATGACTAACCTTTCCACAGATGTAACATTTAATGGCACTTGTTGCATCATTATGCCCCTGATATACACGATGGGCGTACGTCCTTTGCATCTCGGGGCCAAATAAATTGCCTGCTTCTCTCTCCCTTGCAATAGTAAAGGCCTATGTATTTGCTACAAACATTATAAAAAATAGAACTTCTGAAACATGGAGTGTCTGCAAAATTACAATATAAAAATAAACCTGAGAAGATGAAGCCACTTCGTCTTTGTTGTTATCTTTCAGCGCAACAGTTATCCTCTATAAAACAGTATTGCCTAGTTAGTCTATGAATGTTACACAGTCAAATTATACCAAATAGCAGCACCTCAAAAGATTCTCTAATGTCCAGCAACGGCTCAGGTTGACAAGCTTTGTTATCTTCTTTCCTTCTGTCATCTCCAAGAAGAACTACAAGAACAATGGTGAAGACTTGAATGATCAAAGATATATGTATTGTTTGAAGTATAATATTGCATTAATAATCATCTCCTTATGCTCGCACTTACTTGATAAATCTTATACCTTTTCTCCTCACACCACATTTTGTTGTAGCTCGTGTACGACGAGCATCAGCACCCCTGGCGTGTTTCTCTTCAAGGACTAACTTCCGTTTTCCCTCATCCGGCCAGGGCTGCAAAAGATTGCTCCAAATATTCAAATAACAGTCTTAAAAATGTCATAGAAAACATTACCTGACGGTAAGTTCTAATGCGGTATAGGTTTCTTCCCTTTATTAGCAATGGATGTAAAGGTTGTAATGCCTTGGAACCTTTGCTCCATAGAACTTCTACCTTGAAACCAAACAATCAACAATTGAAATGCCAAATGAGTATACACCTGGGTAGTCGGATCCTCTTTAAATCAACCAAGAAGAGACATGTATATTAATACTAGGCTTACAGTAAATGTATGCTGCTGCTTTGAAGCACCATAGCTTTCTTTCACAACTCGCCCTGCAATGACCCGCTCCCCAATAAAAGAACCTTTGGAACTTCTTGATGCCAGATCATATCTAAAGAACCATATTTATACCATGTAATTAAAACCAAAATTTATTAATACACATACATCAAATTTATTAATACACATATATCAGCTAGAGAAGAGGAGCTTCCATGAAAATGGATAATTGTTATGGTGGTTTATAACCATACAATGGGCAGCTAGTGATGCTAGATAACTATCATAAAATTTTAAGGCAATTTCTTCTAACCATATTCCCATCTGCTTGTTGAACTTTAAATATATACCTTGTATATTGCATTGTATAGAAGTAATGTCTTAGAGTGTCTCCATGAGCAGTAAGGTGTCTAAGCCATAATTATTGTCAAAACAACTATGCATGCTCCTTCACACAAAATCTTACAACTGCGTATAGAGAAGTCGATGTAAAATAGAGTGTCCATTTACTTATAACTGACATAACTAAGCCAAACAAAACTAGCTGCATAGCTGGTTACATATCTAGATTCTTTAAGCTTTTGCTGCTGTACAGGATGCTGCAAGTTTATAAAGGTTGAAGATGAATTGTTTGCTAGTAACTGACACCTGATTGATTTAACTTATGGCTAGAACTACTATGCATATTATGTTAATGCAGTTCAGTGATTATTGGCCAGCGAGCCCCAAGTTCATGTGTACATGCAACGTGTGAATAGCTTGCATCCTTTTTCTTGAACTGGTATCTTCAGAACAGCTTCATGAAGATTCAAGTTGAACTGCTTTGAGGACAGTAATTGTTTAGTTTGATCTATTTGAGCTACCATGCATATTACACCTATTCACTCCAAATTCAATATTACACCTATTCACTCCAAATTCAATGTGATTATTAACTATCATGTGCCTACATTTATTTTTCATCCATATGCACTCGCATTAAGTCCAAGAAATGAATAGTCTGCACCCAGAAATGATGTCTTCCAAATGTAAAAGAGTCAAAATCTCCTCGACCATGCCTGAATGTAAGGCGAGCTAGACAACCAGGTTAGGTCCACTCCACTTAATCATCTTGGATAGTAAGCATCTTGTAAGTATTATATAACTGATAAGTGTTAGAATAAATGAAACATATGACTATTTAGGACACGTCATCTTATTAAAGATATGTATGTGTCAGCATAGAAGTGTGCATGGGATCTCTAAAAATGTAATCAGGTCACTTCAGTTTAATCTAAGTTTTGTCTCGTTTGCCTTCTCTAACGCTTCTTGTTTGGCTGGAAAGCATGTCATCTTTTCTAAAGGAAAAGCTTATTTGCTTGGAAAAGACCCTTTTGTTGATCAGGATGTATACTCCTCTCAACTCCCCTATTCATAAAAATGTGGAGGCAGATCTTTAGGTTCATGTGTTCATGTGTTAATTACTTTCTTAATGTACACCGAAATTTCGATTGGCTATATACATGTATACAAAAATACATAAGAAGAACTACGCGGTGCATTATATACAAAGTAAAACATCATGCCCACAAAACAAGGCTCCATTTATCAAAATTACCTTCCAAGGTCTGGATACAGATGCCAATCAATTATCAAAATGGACTGTACCTTTCAAGGTCTGGATGGGGCTGACCTGGGGGACGTCTACCCCTTCCAAAACGACTAGGTTCAAATCCGGGAACTCCTGGAGGCCCAAAGGGATCAAATCTTGCACCAGGTGGTATGTCTGAAAAGCCACCTGGCATTAAGTCACCTGCCCCAAGTGCAGGTACTCTAGGCACCTGATATCTAGGTTCATAGCTGCCAGTTTCTTCGTGTTCACCAAAATCTTCCCTGCGTTGAGCATGAGTTAAAGCAGTTGGCTTGGGCTCCCAGTTGGAAATAAGCATTGAGAATTGCTTTAAAATGCCATCGAGATCAAAAAACTGCTCGCTATAACTTCTACAGTCACCTTCTTTAGCAAAATTCTTGACATGCAATTCCAAATGTGCGGGTGCACTTGCACTGTTATCACTTGGAGCTGCATCAACCATAAGCAAATCTCCAAGCACTGTGCATTTTACATCTATTATTTTCTTCTGAAGACTTAAGTATCGAAATGCATAAGCATCTTGTAGATCATTCCAGCCTTCAGTACCAACATCCTCATCTTGTGGAACATCTCTAGGGGGGTCAAAAGCAGCTCGTGCTCCAGAAGCTAATAAAGTATAACCTGATGCTAGGAAAGCAGCATGTAAAGCAAAAGCAACACGATCATGGGCGGTTCGTAGTTGAGGGCGCGACGCCCTAATTACGGCCAGAACTGCTTCCGGCTCCACCATTTTTGATACAATTCAAAGAAAATAAACAAGCTCAGAGATCTCTAATCCTTAAGAGATCAAACCACCCAACCGGGCTCAGCCAGCAAGAACTCCTTATCCTGCTGTAACCAGATTCCACAAGAAGGCTTTAGAATTCAGAAACTGACACTAGAGGCTACGGATTTTGATTATCTGAGTGCAAAGAAGTCACTGGTATTTATACCAGAGAGACCTTTCTGTTAAAAGGCCTTTTCAGATATCTCCACGATTAGCTTGGATAATTATAGATTTAAAGGTAAAAAGGCTGTAGGATATCATAGAAAGGTGATCCGGCGGAATTGGCGTCTTGCTAAGATCCCCTGGACCAAGGAACTTGTATTATCTATATCCTTATTGTTTTTTTTTCCTCATTCCCTTTTTTTTTTTTTGGATCCACGTATATTTTTTGTTTGAATATCCAAAATCAAGGTGCAATGAATTTACACATACTCTCGTGTATAACAGAGCGTTGCCTTGTGCATGTATATATGTAAAAAAATATGAACTACAATGTGATACGCACCCACGAACCATCAGGAAAGGAAAAAAAGGAAGCTCATCCGCTTGGCCGCTTGGATGAACACTGTTAGTCTTAGCAGAGAAGCCATAAGCATGCTGCATTCAACCCTCGAAACCAAACAAGCATTCGCGTTTTAGGCCTCTACGCAGGGATTTTGCACTCTGGCAGACACGTGCAAGCCCCTCTACAAGTGGATGAAAATGATACGACAAATCATAATAAAGATTGGTTTTTTGGTAGTTATCTTATAGTTATCTTACTGCAGAAGATTGAGGGGAAATTTTCATAAGCTATCTCTTCGACATATGATAATACTCCGATCGCTCTCCTGATTGCACGATCTAGCATAAAGAGCTTTGAATGTACACCCTTCACATATGTATGCCATATAACTTTGTAACTATGTAATTATCAATTCTATCTCTTCGACATATGATAATAGAAGCCTTGCTGAAGAACTGCAGAGAGCTGAACCTTGTAATTTGGCTCTGCTTGCTAATATTGTGGATCATCATGATCCAATGTCCTTTCAAGAAGCTGTTTGCAGATCAAAATGGCAAGATGCCATGGCTGAAGATTACGACATGCTTGTCCAGCAAAACACTTGGGATCTTGTTTCTTTACCTTTTCATGCAAAGGCTATTGGAAATAAGTGGGTTTTCCGCACCAAATTTCATTATGATGGATCTATTTCCAAGTATAAGGCTCGCTTGGTAGCGAAGGGTTATTCCCAACAGAAAGGAATAGATTATGAGGAAGTGTTTGCTCCTGTAGCTCGGATAGCTACTGTAAGAGCTGCAATAGCATTAGCAACAATGAGAGCATGGCCATTATTTCATATGGACCTCAAGTCTGCCTTTTTAAATGGTGATCTTCAAGAAGAAGTTTATATGACTCGACCTTTGGGGTTCGAGGTCAAAGGTAAAGAGTCTCTTGTTTGTAAGCTGAAGAAGGGTCTTTATGGTTTTAAAGCAAGTAAATCAATTCCTTTTAGCACATGGATATCGTCGAAGCAATGCTGATCCAAACCTTTATGTTAAGACAACAGAGGAAGGACTGCCTATTGTTGTCTTGTACGTTGATGACTTAATTCTCACAGGGGATGCATCTAAATTGATAGCAGATCTGAAATATGCTCTTGTGGAGGCTTTTCAGATGACAGATTTAGGGCTTATGCACTATTATCTAGGACTTGAAATATGGCAGCAAAGAGATGGCATTTATATTTCACAGCAAAAATACATCAAGGAATTATTGCAGCAGTTTCATAAGGAGGATTTCAGGGAAGCGTCTTCCCCTTTTGAACCAGGCCTTCAACTTGATTTGGATCTTGATGCCGATGAGTGTGATTCTTCACTGAATCGCAGTCTTGTAGGTGCACTCATTTATCTGACTGTGAGTAGGCCAGATATTTCTTTTGCTGCTGCAATTCTTAGCAGGTTTATGTCGCAGCCTAGAACATCTCATTGGCAAGCTGCTAAGAGAGTTTTGGCATATCTGAAGGGCACTTTGGATGAAGGTCTTTTTATGGTAAATCATCCAATTCACAGCTCACCATCTATACTGATGCAGATTATGGTAATTGTTTAGAATCCCGAAAGTCTACAACAGGGATGCTTACTAAACTTGGGTCCAACGTCATCAGTTTGCTCAGCAAGAAACAGTCCACAGTCTCTAAGAGTACCACAGAAGCTGAAATCAAAGCTATGAGCACAGGGGAACAGGAAATGCTTTGGCTCAAGAACTTATTAGATGATTTGCAGGTATCCTCTCTCATGTCACACTTTATTGTGATAACCACAAAGTGCTGTTGAGCTCACAAAAGACTTCAGGTATTATCCTAAAACAAAGCATTTGGATATTTTGCTTTTCTTTGTTTGCGAACAGGTTCAATTGGGCACAGGCACATGCTCATTAATCCATTGTTCCTTTGAGAACCAAGTTGCAGATGGCTTCACAAAAGCACTTGTAGGCAAAGAGTTTATAAGATCTAAGAAGGCTATGGGTATGATGAAGAATCAGCTGAAGGAAGAGAAGCATTAGGATCAAAATTTCAGCTTTTGATCTTCATCAGAAACAAAATCAAACCACTCCCATCATTTTGTCTTGTTTTCTCTTTTGAGCAGTCATAGTCATTTGTTTCAGAGGGCATGTTAGAATAAATGAAACATATGACTATTTAGGACACATGTCATCTTATTAGAGACATGTATATGTCAGTATGTGTCATTGTAGAAGTGTGCATGGGATCTCTAAAAATGTAATCAGGTAAGCTTCAGTTTAAACTAAGTTTTGTCTCATTTGCCTTCTCTAACGTTTTTGTTTCTTGTACTGATCTCTTCTCTGAGTTCATCGGTTAATAATCAGTCCCACCAGTTTCTTGTACCAGCAGTCTTATAGTTGCAAATTGATTATCTTGAATTTGAATGCGATACACATAATGGTTGCAAGAAGCAAAATTGATAGACGCCATTTTCTAATAAGAAAAGGACAAAATATGTAAACAACAAAGTTACCTTTCGTATACTTTTTGTGTAAAAAGAACGACATCATCCCGACAAACGTCACCTTCAATACAAGACATTTACAACTTTTGGTGAACTTCAATGTACAACCAGAAAAAATAATAATTGCCTAACCTGTACAATCTATTGTAAACGATGATTTCCCATATTTTTCTTCACCGCGTCCACTTTTGATTCTGTCATCATACCATTTGTTTCACTTGAGCAATAATAACTGAGCAACATACCAGCTTCAATTAAAAGGCAAATGATGAATGTGTAATAGGGGTAATTCAATACTCAATGTGTTCTTGAATGCGTTCAATCAGAACTTTCTTTGTTCCTGTTAACCGCAGCCTATGTTTCCGCAGATAAGCTTTGCACTGATCGATTTTCAGCCTTTCCAGATCACCTCCTAACCTCAATACGCCAACCAATTAACAATGGCCGCATGATCTATTATATGTACTTAGTGGTACTTACCTTCAATAAGTAAAAGAGCTTCCTCTAGTAATACCTCGTCCTTAGGGCACAGAGATTTTGTATCAGAAATGTCGCTATCGACAGAACACGTACTACTTTCTGTGTCCCAATCAGCGTCATCATTATCCTCATTGATTTCACTGCAGTCACATGACACAAATGCAAATTATTAGGGCAACATACTTCTGACAGCTAAATCAAAATTGAAATACATTGTCAACAAATTAAAAGTTCCACTGTCCAAAAGCATAAGTAGCATTTGAAAAGTACTAGGGATTAGGAATTAAGCTCTTGGAGAATTTTATTGGTAGCTTTTTTATGATAGACAAATGAAGAAAAACACACTCATGCCAAGCTTCCGTAACTTAAGACATTGCTATATATTAGTATAGGCATAAAACAAAAATTGAACTACCTCGGACGTTCCTGGTCTTGATTTTTTCTAGTAACCATAATGAGGAAAACTGCATGCAACCCATTTGGCAGCCCAAGGTCCATAGACATCTCCTGGCATCAATTTTCCATAAATCAATTAAAATTGGATGACAAACACATGGGAATTCTGTTATTATAACATTACATTGAGGTCCTTGCTGGAGTAGTGCAAGTCATCTGCAGGAGAACGGAAGACTATAGTGGCAGGAATACTTATTTCTTTCTCATCAAGTTTTATCACTAGAAATAGCAGCTCATTGTGTTGGCGTATGTATGGCATCGATATAAAAACCCAATAATTTCCACTTACCTACAGAACTGATTGCACCTTTTCCATTTGAAAGACAATGATCTGCAACTTAAAGGCAAAAACTATCATTTACTTTAATTTACTCACAGCGTTCAAAAACCACGAATTTGAATGCGGTGCACAGCTTTTGTAGGAACTTGGGTTACCTGTCATCAGAAACACTAGTTACTTACCTGTGTTGCCATCGAGGGTCGAGAACATGGAGTCGAGGTCAAGCCTTGTCTCCATAGACGCCCAAACGTGAGCGAGAGCTTTCCCGCTGTTTTACGATTGATTTCTGAGATAAATATTCCCTGCTTTACTTTTGGCGTTTTTTAACGCAAGGTAAAATTTTGGGTCATTTTACCCTACCTTCTTATGATCAAAAGGCCCGGTCAATAAAATACCGTCTTGTATGAATCTTCTGATTTAAATGCCCCCAGCGTCTTGTGTGTAAAAAAAAAAGGCCCTTAAACCATAATTACCCGGAACGGAAATAATTTGGGAACTTGGACCCAAAATTTATAATGGGAAAACTTGGACCCAAAATTCGTAATGGGAACGGGAACAGGATGGGAACGATATTCGACAAACATTTGAGTATATTCGGGGGGGATATTTGAGGAATATTCCCTTTTCTACCGGGAACTAAAGTGGGAACTCGAGAACTTTGGACCCTCGGGAACTAGGTCCAGAATGGGAACCAAGTTCGGAACTTAGTTCCCGGTAACTATGCCTTAAACAAGATGAGCTTGAAAATGCCCTTATACAAGATGAGTTATGTCTAGAAGAAATTTAGTGCGGCGGTCTCTCTATCAATTTTCATGTATTAAGGGAAGTTGTTTCCCTCTACTAGCTCAATTACTGGCTGGAATTATGTTTGCCAATGTATGCTTATCAATATAGAAACACGTGGTACCTTTCTATTCTATACAGAGCATAAATTTTCTTTACAGCTTTCTGGCCATCTCAAACGCCGATCATGAGTCAGCATACAATCATGGTGATCCATTGACTTGTAGTAGGAAGCAGTAGAAGAACAGCAAGGGCGCCAAGATGTGTGGAAGCAGAAAAAAAAAGAATAACAACACCAAGACTGACGAATTTGTTTATATACTCAAAATTCAAGTCACGTCGACCGCAACGTCGATCAACGGTTAATGGACACATGACATCATGGGCGGATGCCACGTCACGTGTCCATTGGCTCCGGCATCGCGTCGGCCAGGACACAGGTGGCATAACCAGCGCGACATCATTGTAGCTACATGGTCTCAGACGTCGGCGTAATGCCGCGCCACGTCACGAGCGACGTCCCAGGACGTCGCGCGCAATGTCGAACCGACGCGACATCGCGTTTTGTCATGTTATGCTGATGTGGCATTGTAAATTATCACGTGAAGTGACTCAGAAGTGACAACCCCACATCGCTAAATGGACATTCTCTTGTGGTGTTTCTTGCATCTCAAGCTTCTTATTGTTTGCAGCTATTTTTTTCCACTTGCCCTTTACTTGCTTTGACTTACTAGTGGTTATTGTTATTGCTTAAAATTGAAAATATTTGGGAGTCCTCTTGCTAATGTGTAGCATCTAATCACAAGGTTTGGCAGGCAGCTATACTCCAGATGTGTCATATCTTTGACCTACTCATTTGCAATGGTATCAGGCAATGGCCTCTAATTTGATATATTTTTGAGGGAATCTTTCAAACGGGAGTTTTAAATTTTCCCGTTTCAATTCAAACTTTGTTCATCCTCCTCCTATTACATTTTACTACAAGGGATTGGACATTTAGAGACGTCTATGGCGACGTCTGTATGACGTCTGGTCGCGTCGCACATACGTCATCCAGACGTGGTTGGGGACACGTCGTGGCGGACGTCGCGTGCGACATGCTCCAGACGTCGCACCAGACGTTGCCCGAACATCGCTCAGATGGCGTCCAGACTTCGCCTATACGTCGCATGCGACGTAGACCGCAATGCAACTGCCGGAAGCCACGTCTGCATGGCACGGGTCGGGCCACATTTGCATGCCATATCTGCATGCGCATGTGGCATGCGGGCAGCCACGTCTGCATGCCACGTCTTCAACGTACGTCGCACGCGACGTGCCACGTGGTCATGGCATGTGGCGACGTCGCACGCGACGTCGGTCGATGCAACGAAAAAGCAAAACAAAATTTTTTGTTGCAATTGTATACTGACAACTGACAAAACTGACAAAAACTTTGAACTAGGACCCGAACATCTGGTCCTCTCCACTCATGGTGGAGTCGACCATGTCCTTGCCCTAGCCATCTCTATCTAAAAACAACAAGAAAAGTGCACTTGGACCCGGACACCTGGTCCTCTCCACTCGA
>JAANSK020269381.1:0-21359 GCA_011763485.2 Isoetes engelmannii
AACATCAAATTTTTATGCTTATATACATGTTTACAGTTTAGTGTTATCCTGCATGTGTCTATGTATCCTGTATGTATAACCAGAAGTTGACTTTCTCGTGTCTATATCCCCTGCCTAGTCAGCATCTGAATAGGCTACCATAGTCAAATCATCATTACTATATGTGATGCCATGCTTTTGTGTACCCTTCAAGAATCTCAAGATTCTTTTTACTGCTTGCTTGGATTATCCAAAAACCTACTGAGTAAACTCACTCTAAATGAGATGTCTGGTCGTGTGCAGTTAGAAACATACAGTAAATATCCAACTAATTCTCTACATGGAACCTTGGCCATTTCCTGTTTTCTATTTCAATGACAGGACATGATTGCATGCTAATCTTTTGACCTGATACTAGTAGAGTATCTACTTCCTTCCAAGACTGCAGATCAATTAAACGTCTCAATATACCTTGAATATTGTCCTTTTGAGTCAAGCTAAGTATGTTTTTGCTTCTATCTCTGGTCATTTCCATTTCTAAAAATCTCTACAACACTCCAGGTCAATCATCTCAAATATGCCACATAATTTCTTACAACAAGCATTTTAGTCCGTGCATTTCAGTCTGTTTGCCGCCATTATGCAATCATCTACATACAATGCAACAATACAAAACACATTTCCTTGTTGAAACTTGTCTAAAGGCCATTTCCCACTTGCCGTGAAGTTAAGTTAAATAGGACAATTAACTAAAACTTCCTTTCCCACTGACCCTTAAGTTACCATCAGTTAAGTTAGTTTTAGTTAATTTTTAACTGTTCACTAACTTAACGAAGTAACATTCACACTGAAAAAAGGTTAAGTTAATTTTTTAACCGAACCAGAAAAATATTTAACCAAATAGTGTAATCGTTAAGTGACCTATTCAAGGTATACTTAACCTGTAATGTTTTGGTTAAGCATTAACTTAACTTAGCAGCAATCTGAAAAGTACTTAAAAGTTCAGATTGTTGTTAAGTTCAGATTAACTTAACTTAACGGCAATCTGAAAAGTACTTTCCCAGATCGGAAGTTAAGTTAACTTAACGGTATTCAGTTAAGTTTTAACCAAATTGAATGTAAGCATGTGCTAAGAAATCGTCAGATAATTAAGTTTAGTCCTTATTCCATGGCGCCAATTACCAAAAAATGGGCAGCCCGACAAACCGCTTTGAAGCTGGAGCAGCACAAGAAATTTTATCCGATGGATGTCTCTTGGTTCAGAGATGTCAGCATTTTCGATTGCAAACCCGGTCCGCCCTACATGACACACAGGAGCAGATCTAACGACCATGTGAGGATCTTGATGAACTCGTTCAAGAACTCTCCTCATGATGTCCTCACACTCGTGGATTTGGTTCTGTATGATCCAGCCACTGGAAAATTACTGACATGGTCCTATCCGGTAGAACTCCAAGGCAAGAAATATTACATTGTGTCAGGGAATCATTCCATTTGTGCAGGTCAGATCCTATGTAGAAGTTTCGGGTCACTGGAAAGGAAAGCCGCCTTTGCTAGAGTGTATGGCTTAAGACGGGCAAGGATTCTCCATGAGAACCTCGCAAATACAGAATACCTGCGCCTGTCTATCGAGTGCAATGAAATCATTGCGAACACAAAAGGGAGCCTCTAATTGAAAAACTCCAGCAACTGAGACAGCAACATCAAGCCCTCGGTTCACCCGTGTAGAGCAAGTCTGGCAACTGGCAGGTATATTGTTCATTTAGTTTCATTAAGTGATGTTTTAGTTTAGCTCATAATGATCGCGGTAGCGATTATCCTGATCAACTTCTTGTATGTGTTCCCTTACGTCGATGAGGCTAATATAGTCTAGCTCCTCATGATCACGGATGTGATCATGTGGAGCAACTACTATAGTCTAGCTTTGCTAGATACAATCGCATTGGCGATCTTATTGATCTCATGTAGCCACGCAGGAGTTCCATGAGGTTATGACGACCACTCCGAAGGTGAAGGAGCTGAAAGACGAGAAGCAATGGATCTTCCTACCCAAAGGAACCTGGTCTAAGATGTTGACTGTGGTAAACAAGTGGGTTCAGAAGGCTTTGGGTGACGACCAACAGAATGTAACTGAGAAGTCGACGAGGGATTTTTTCAACAAGAGTTTCCTTCGTGCTCTGAGGGGTATGTCTGCCAGCGAGATAGATCATTTGATGGACGGGATACTTGATTTTTTCAACAAGAGTTTCCTTCGTGCTCTGAGGGGTATGTCTGCCAGCGAGATAGATCGATTGATGGACGGGATACTTGACCACATCTGCTTCTTTAAGATCAAGATACCCATACAACTAAGACCTAATACCCAATACGCTTCAAATGGGCTAGTAAAGTGGCACATCACTATTAATCCCTAAAATATGCAAGTTTCGTTATACACCCTAAGAGATAATTGCCTAATGTGAGTGAGACCGGCATCAGATGACACCAATTTCTAATATTTATTAAATATACAAGTAGAAACCATTGACTTCTGGTTTATAATAATGGACTACGCTCAGAGACCAACATTTGATATACAATCTTGGTTGACCCGCAACAAAAGGGACTAGAGCTGCATAAGGATTTATTGTCCAAGTACTTTGATATGACTTGGTCTTGGGTTTGAACACAAGACACCCATGAATTAGTACTATATTTTAAAATATTGGAAGTTCCTGATTGTATCAATTTCAAATATATATCAAAATTCAATTTAGTATTGCATTAGAGAAAACAACTCAACACCAAGACTCCAAGTGCCGAAGCTGCAAGGCTGGATTGGTGACCTCCACTAGAGGGTGGGGGGGCATTTTTACCGGAATTAGCAGGTGGAGTAGGTGCTTCAGAAGATACAGGTGCCCCAGAACTGGGAGCTGGAGCAGAACTAGGTGCTGGAGCTTCAATGGTGCCATGACTGTACTGAGGTGGAGGTGGAGAAGCTGCAAGGAAAAAAAAAAAAAAATGAAAAAATGAAAAAAAAAAGCAAGCCAGAGAAGACCAGCATAAGTATAAAACTAAATCTTCTACCATAGCTAACCTAACATGTTGGCTTACCTGGGCATGACTTTTCTGTTGTCGTGTTCAAGCTGCAGGTAAAAACAAAAGTGTGTTTGTTTTAATTGCACACAGAGTAAGAAGTGCATTGTACAAACAAAGTCATCCCTTTCTTTACCTTGAATAGATTGTAGAGCCTCCATACCCCTTGTAGACACAAGATTTTACTTTGCAGGAGCCACTTGATTTGCTTTTGCTAGACTCACCAATAGTTAGGTTGCTATTTGCACACTTTAGTGATCCGCACGAAGTTGAGACATTAGCTGCAGAACAGAAGACCCTTCGGAAAAAAGAAGAGTGTAATTATGAGTGAACAGACAACCATGACTTATAGTTTATACTCACTCTTCTCCATTAGCAGAACAGCTGCATTGCACACAGTCGCCTGCAGTAAATGTATAGCTTTTCCTCGCTACTATTAAACCATAATCACTCGAACTCATATTAAAGGAAGAGCTGCATGCTGCAGGAATAAGTTTCTTTAAGAACTCTTTCTCAAACAATGTCTTCACCAGACATGCAATGTAATATAGAGTTACCTGTGATAGGAATTTGCATAACATCGCCGATACTGGTGCTGTTGCTGTTGAGATCAGTCAGATAGGAGGTAGTAATACCATATTCTTTAGCAATTCCTGACACTGTGTCATTTTCTTTGATCTTATAAGTAGCATAGAAAGCAGGCTTGCCCTTGAAAGTATGATTATGACAAGCACAAGGATAAGGGATGATGAAGTTTTGGCCAGGAAATATCGTATTAACATCTGTGATGTTATTAGCATCTGCAATCTCCTGGTATGTGATAAGATCATCATACTTTGTGGTTATTTTCGACAACCAATCCCCATCTTGAACTGTATAAGTAGTAGAGTTACCTTTCCTAACATTATTCACACATGAGCAAGAAACAGGGACTCTAACCACGTCCCCTGTATAAATAAGTGTGTCTTCAACATTTTCAGCTTGAATATCATAATTATTTGCCCTTACTACTTTATCAGAATCAACAGAAAACAGGGAAGCAATGTCTGCCAAGGTCATGTTAGTTGATGCACTGTAAGCAATGATAGACTCACAAGGGGAGTCCCCACTGTGGCAGCTTTCATTAAAAGAGCTAAATGCATAACCATGCTGATAGATGAGAAATAAGAAGGAAAGAAGGATCAGAAAATGCCTTGAGCTTGGATATGCCATTCTGTTTGGAGCAAACAGGTGCCGGAGTTGGAGGTACGCGCTTCCTTTCCCAGTGATGGATGGCCATAGCTTAGTTTATGCCGGACAAACCTTGCGAAAGTTCCTGGTGGCATGGGGCCCTACATTTACCGTATTTTTTCCGCCAAAGACTTTGACTCCTTTGCCCTATACAACGCATATCTATTCCCCTTTGTACCGGTTCCAGAAAAACCTAACAGGAGGTCAAATGTTGAACAATCTGTGACATAACCCATCTTGCAGATGGTCCCCAGCCCTGAATATCATATGCTCGAAAAGCCATCACCAAAGTTGTCACTGCTCATTATTGCTTTGACCTTACCATGTGATGTTTTATTTGACGGACGATAAAAATGTTATTCTATTTTATTTACTCATGTTGTTCTCAAAACACAACTTGTTAGGGCACAAAGGGCTGCCTTCTATGGTCGTCGCTATGGTCATTGTTTTTTGTGCTTTTATATTCACTGTTAACGTTTTCCCCTCGAAAGCCCTTTGGGGCAGGGGTTTTCTAATCCCACACAGTAATAAGCTGGCTGTTCTTTGTTCTTTGGGTCCCATAAGCTATCTAATCTCCGTGAACCGCAAAATTCAATTCAATTCACTTGATGACTTGCGGAAGGGTTGTTCTATATGGTCATGGTTGTGGTCCTTGTGTTTTGGGCTTTTGCATTCGTTTGATGGCATATGGAAGGGTTGCCCTCTATGGCTTGGCGGTGGTTGTGGTCCTTGTTTCTTGTGCTCTTGCATTCATTTGTTGGAGTGTGTTTGTTGAGATCTAGCCTTTGTGCTATTTGGTCCTAACATGTTTTGCTTCCAAGAACGTTCGTTCAACACGAGGTTGGTTGTCCCATTGGGGTATTTGTGACTTAATTAAGTAAAGGGAAAATTACCAAAATGCCCCTATATTTTGCAAAAATTATCAAAATGCCCTTAAACGAAGGGCATTTTGGGAAAATAGTAATATAGTTTTTGTGGCTCATTTAATGCAAAAGTTGTCTTCACAACAGTTGTAGATCATGATAAGATCTTTCCGACAAGATCAAATTCATCTACATTAGAGTTGAAATTCACAAGTTATGCTCTTTCGAGTTGTTTTTTAAAAGCCATATTTAAAGCACTATAACTTGAAGATACGGACTCCGTTTTGGATGATTCTACTGCCGTTGGACAGATCTCACTGTCATATATAATTTTTGTGAAGGTCACTTTCACGCCTGATTAGTCACAAAGAAGTTATTACCATTTTAAATAAACACCCTATTTTTAGGGGTATTTTGGTAATTTTTGCAAAATATAAGAGCATTTTAGTAATTTTTCCTTAAGGTAAACTGTATATGGAATTGGATGTCTTTATATAAAAATATATAGATACAAGAAAATTTTCGCATCATTTCTTTTTATCGATTCACTTATTGGTACGAAATTTTGCGTGAAGTCAGAATGGCATGAAAGAGGCTTGGTTTTTGAGGATTATCCCTAGTGCTTAAGCATTTTATGGTAGGGCGTAATGCGTGTTGTACTATTGTTGGGGCATCTAAATATATCGCCTTTTTGTGCATGGAACATATCACTCTCTCATGCATGAAAGCAAGGACAAAGCCAAGCTTATTTTTTAGGTAGAAATTAAATTAAAAAAAAAAATTAAAAAAAAAAAACATAAAAAAACAAAAATAATAAAAAAAAAGTCATTCTTGTTGCCTACCTTCAAATCAACAACTGTTATAGTGTTAGGGAGTTAAATAATAGAAGGAAGGAAGGAAGGAAGAATATTTTAATGTCGCACCACAAAGGCAGCGTCCCAAGGACATGCGACCACAAGAACAAAAACAAGAACAAAAACACGCACAAGAAGGGACCGAAGTCCCTAACCAGAACATGGACCAAAGTCCGTAGAGGCCAATTGGCCTATGGGACCTGTACAAAGAGAAACATCAAGCACATTATGGATTGGGTGCAAAAACCCCCTAGGGGAAAAGCGTGGCAGCAATGAGCCTGCTGGTATACCAGACACGGGGATGCCATCACAAGCTAGAGGGACAAAGCCGATGCCTTTCGGCCATGACCTCTTGAAGATACGAACCAAGAGTTCCCACCGCCCCGGTGCTCAACAAGAGATGCAGTGTGTGGTTCAATACCATTAGCTGCGGGTACTGTGCTCTAATCTGTTCATAAGAGGGGCATGTTTGCAAAGCATGGTGCTCGTCTTCAATGGCCTCCTGGGGCAGCACTGGCAAGTCCTGCCTCACGTGCTTCCCTTGCCCATCGCCCTGTTTCTATACGGAGGCGATGCCCCCCCCCCCCAGCGGGTCCGAATGGACGCTATTAGCCTACGCTTCTTCGTAGAAAGTGGCGTGCACAGGTACTGTTGGGGTCCCCGTATGAGTGCTGGATTCACCTGCTGTTTGTTTCAGCGATTTCTAGACTTCGATAGTGACCCTTGCCTAGTGTATCACGGTTATTCGTGCCATAGCGAGGGTCGATGTCATTACCGATGTCCAGGATAGCTAGGTTCTGCCTCCCTTTGAGGTGTATAGCCTTTGCCTGGCACCGCTGTTGGCTTCATTCATCCCGTGTTGAAAGGTATGTGTTGTACTCTCATAGAAGGTTAGGAGGATATATTATTAAGATATACCCTAGTTCCTAATGGTGCCATTGACGAAAGTTCAATACTGATATAGGGATTGGCGTATATTTCAATAAGTATCCAGTAGGTCTTGTCTTTTAAAAAAGCATGACCTGGTCAAGTGCAAGTCTATTGAGTTTGCTAACCTCTTAGAGGGAACTTCGTTGTGGAGTCAGTAGCTGGGTCAGATCATAACTCAAAGTCATCAAATCGAACAAGAGAAGTTTAGGTCGAGGGTTTTCGCATAAATGTCGAACTTGAAACTAAATGTCGAAGTTGAAACTTAGTGAAGTAGAGTCGTTATGTAGCAGGGAAGTAAATTAATTTACGGCTCTGACAGCCATTATATTGGAGGATTTTTTTTGTTTTTTGTTTTTTCTTTTGCCAGGCTTGTAGGTATTAATGCTACTTTGCTGTTGTTCGAGTTGTGTTCTGCTAACCAGACAATCTCTTGGACAACCATCATGAATCCACAAGAGTTAGAAGAATTGAGGCTAGAGATTGAGTCACACGTCGATCCAGAAGTTGAGCCCTCTTCTACAAACGCAGAGGAAAAGATATATACCACAACAAGCATGGTCTGCGTTAAGGGTTCCCTTGATGAATTGACTTTGTGAGTAGTTTGCGCTGCCACGCCTTCTAAATTGGGGTTGATTACTACCACTAAAGGGTGTCTAGACTTTCATTCAGTGCTCATGAAAAATGTTGAGAGGGCTTTTATGCCTCAAATGACAGAGCTGGAGGTTGGAAAGGGTGATAAAGAGAGGTACGCTTGGATAGAAAGACGTTACTCGCCTGACCAGGAATATGGTTCAGGCGGTGGTAAAAAACTTGATGAGTTATCGCTGAAGGAGGATCTAAAAGGCAAGGTTGTTGCATGGAATACGGGTTGTACCAATAAAAAGTTGAGGAAGGAAGCCCATCAAACCCCCCACCTGGTTAAGAGAGCATTGGCACAAACGATTAGAGCCAAACATCCTATTGAGGCTAATAAGGAGTGGGAAGCTCATTAAAGGTGGGATGCCAAGACTATTCGGTTTGCAATGGTAGATTTAAGCCCGATAGTTAACAAATAAACAATTGGGTTTAGTACATATGGGACAGAGCACAAATGCAATATCTTGGGTTCTAGTTTTCTTAGAAAGGAACCCTATTGTGTAAAGTTCTAGAATGACAATGTAACTAGGTACTGCGAGCTCCAATGTGATAGTGAAGGCGATGATAAAAAACATGAGGGAATTTGCAATCAGGTTAGACTTGGTAGTATAATACGTTGTATTGGTCGTACGACTGAGTTGAATAGGGGTTCTTCTGCAACTTTTTTTTTTATAAATCATGGGGACAATGCCTTTTCTAGGCATGCGTTTAAAAGATTAGGAGTTGTCTCTGTTGTTGAAACTAACTTGGTTAAGCTTGCGCAATGCAGAAAGAAAGAGTTATACGTTGTTCAAAGAGTTGGCTATTTGGTTATGTCATTTTGCAGTGGCTTGCTTAAACTTTCTAAGTAGCACCATTTGCACATGGACTTGCATCCGAGCAATGTCCTACCTCATTTCGACATTGGAAGGAGAAGGGTTGCACAGACCCCACAAGCTGTCTATGTTGGCATCTGTGATTGGAGGGGGGGGGGGAGAAAGGTTGATAGGTGAGCAGATGGAAGTGAAGCAGTGGGCAAACAATAGGCATGGATGGTGAAGGTAAGAGAGCCATCAAGAATGAAAGACTCTGAGTTCTATACGTGCATGAAGATTTGTACTTTGATCCTAAAAGATGGGATAAGAATTGTGCCTACACGGGTTGACTTTGACTTGATAGGGGCAGCTTACTTTGTTTATTATTTGGATGATTTCACATGTAAGCACTCCTTCCTGGATTCCACGGCTACTGTCGAACAACGGGTTAGGTTTCGAAATATGTGCGACTATTTGAAGCACTGCGCGAAATCTCCAATAAGGCAAGGCATGCAAGTTTGATCTGGTCCAGCTACTTGACACCATGCGGAGCGCATGGAATTGCTCTCCAATACATTGCACAAGGCCTCAAATGGAATCAGATAGGATTCTTCAAGTCGATCATGGTGCAGACGATGCTGACCAAGCTGGACCTAGTCACGCTTGGCATGCATGTCCTACAACTATTGCACTTTTCTATATATTATTATATTGTCAAAAAATTCATTGAAAAAAGATGTTGAATTTATAACCGCTTGTGACCACATTTTAGTACCCTCTTGTAATTTACTGATTCCTTTCATATTTCTTGATTTTCTTGTATTTTGTAAGTTGTTTATATTGAGTATTTTTTATGTTATGTAGCTAATATAAAGTACAGACGCAAGAAATCGAACAACCTAGTACATGTCTCAGCAACAAAATACGTCTCAACATGAGGAAGATCAAGATGAAACTGGGCAGAACCCAAGAGGTAACTTCTCCTTTCCTTCGCTGTTGAGAACCCCAACCGAAGGTTTCTTTCCCTCTCTACCCACCGTAGAGGAAGCCAGAGTCCAGCAAGTTTAGAGAGCAGAGGAACACGCTAGAGCTAAGGAAGCGTGTTCAAGAGAACTAATCAGGTTGAGGACAATGGAGGGGGTTTAAGACGAAGGTGCCACAAGCACAGAGGTGCATGGAGTTGCACAAGACAATGGACCAGGCTATTGTCTATCAGGGTCGACTTCGAAGACGTGGAAGCAAATTTGGACCTTAAGCAATATGTGGCAGACTGGCCAAATAGGAGAGGTAAGTTCAAAACGGTTGAATGCAAGATTCCAGAAGTACGAGCCAAAGCTTGGGAGATGTAGATTCAAGTGAATGGACAGATGCCAAAAAATAGTGAGTTCATTAAGACTTTTGTGAAGCAAGTGTAGAGGTTGCAAGACGTGACCTCGTGAATTACACGAGTAGAAAATGGAGGCATGGAAGTGGTAGTGGCAGTAGCAAAAAAGTTAGCCATGCGGACGACAATGAAAGTACCATGGGTGATGAACCCATTTCTATTACTTATCTCGTCGCAGATGTTATTAGACTTCTGGAAGCGGCAGGGGTAGCTTCAGCCGGTGCAGTGTACGAAGAGACAGATCTTCGGGCTCAGGTACAGAATGAGAGAAGTCTAAATCTCACTCTTTCTGAGGAGAACTTGCATATAAAGATTGTGCTAACAATTACGATAAAATGGTTGCAATATTAGAGGATAGTGCAGCATTGACTAGAAAAGCGAAGGTCTTGAGGGAAAACAATGGCCACCTGCACAATCTAACGATATTATTGGAAACTGACCCGTTTAGAGTCCCAAGCAAAGCAATCAATTGGATATTTTCTCAGTAAATACCTATATGAGAGTCAGTGGGAGGACATAAAGGCTGGGGATCATAGAGTTTGTACAATGTGTTTGGATAACTTGATCCAGGTATATGCTCTAGGGTGTGGACAACATCTAAATTTGGGGTGTTTGGTGGATTGAATGATGGGTAGTAGGCTTTGTCCAATGCAAGATGGATATATTATGCTGGAACTGCAGTATGCCAAACTCAACATGCAAATGTCATGCCACCACTACCACCGCTGATCGCACGCAAGAGAGATTAGAACTTATATACCTTTCAAAGCCATCGCAAAATGGAACTCTGGAGGGGCATGGAGGAACCACAAGAAGAACAAGAGGTTCCAGATATTAACGAGTACTTACCTCCGCCTATAGGGCCGTCAAGTGACTGAGTGGACTCTAATCAGACAAATCTGGTTGTGGATGATTTTATTGATAACCTCAACAATTAGTTTATGCTTACCCCACACATGATTTTGACATTGAACCCAACGGATGATTACGATGATATAGAAAAATTTAGAATTATGATGATTTTGACCCTAAAGGATTTTGAACATCGATTTTGTGATTAAATTGTTAGCCTTGGAATTTTGAACTTTTCTTTACTTGCGTGATTGAGTTGAAGAATGAATCAAAGCCTTGCCCTATTAGCAGAGAAGTAGAAGGCCATGTCTTTTTTTGAATTGTTATTTGATTGATCCACTTTCAACCCTATCAATTACAACAAGTCTTTCATATGTTTTTTTCTTCATCTCTCTGGTTAGCTCCTTGCTAAGTGGAGAAGGAAAGACTTTGGCCTTGTAGACGTTGGAATGCAGTGCCCCAGTTCCTCGACATGTTTATCCATCTAGTTCTGGTTTTTTTAACTGCTATTGATGTCACCAGGACAATCAACATTGCTAATAAAAACGAGCAAGCACCAAGAATTGCCAGTAAATTTGAATTGGATACCACCAGACCTTTGACAAGGCACCTTATAAAGGAACAAGTCAAGTCAGCATAAAAAGTTTGAAGTACAAATAAAAGTCAAGGTTGGGCTACAAGATATGTGGTATATTACAAGGAGACAATACCAGCTCGGTATTGTGCTATTGGTGGTAAAAGCAGTTTGGAAGAAGTCAAAGTGTTGTGTAGGAAAGTTGCACCAGCCGAGGCCACCGGGTGGACATAGGTTAGTGGCAGTAATGGTGACGAAATATAGAGTATAAAAATGAGAGTTAGGCATGTGATTTTGTAGCATTGGCTGCAACCATAGCCAAGGACAAATAGCCTAGTACTAAATACAGTTGTATATTGGCTATAATAGGTATTCTGCCAATCACATGCGCCTACAACAAGAGGAAGTTAACGTACATCCATTAGCACGCGCACAAATGCAAGATCACAAGCACGAACGACCATTGCAAATGGAGACAACGAACTTACCAACTCTATTAATGTCAGTGTAGAATGTAGCGTGCGCTGGTTTCTACGGCGTCAGCCACAAATCTATGAACAATTGGGAGACTGAATGCTTCAAATTGACACATTCCCATTTGGATCATCACACTTAAAGCAAAAGGGATTCACTCATGTATAAGGGGTATGCCATCTGAAGAGATGGCAAAAAACCCCTCCGCATACGAATTTGTAAAAGCCAATTTGACCCCTTTCGAATAAAATTTACCTAGGTTAGTGCGAAAAAATACAAAAAAAGGACCCTCTACCGACCGTATATGTACGAAAATGCCCCCCCCCCCCAAAGTTGGGCTACAAGATAAAAGGCTTACATGTGGTATATTACAAGGAGACAATACCAGCTCGGTATTGTGCTATGGTGGTAAAAGCAGTTTGGAAGAAGTCAAAGTGTTGTGTAGGAAAGTTGCATCAGCCGAGGCCACCGGGTGGACATAGGTTAGTGGCAGTAATGGTGACGAAATTACAAGTACAAAAAGGAGAGTTAGGACATTTGATTTTGTAACATTGGTTGCAACCATAGCCAAGGACAAATAGCCTAGTACTAAATGCAGTTGTATATTGGCTATAATAGGTATTCTGCCGATCACATGCACCTGCAACAAGAGGAAGTTACGTACATCCACTAGCACGCGCACAAATGCAAGATCACAAGCACGAACGACCATTGCAAATGGAGACAACGAACTTACCAACTCTATTAATGTCAGTGTAGAATGTAGCGTGCGCTGGTTTCTACGGCGTCAGCCACAAATCTATGAACAATTGGGAGACTGAATGCTTCAAATTGACACATTCCCATTTGGATCATCACACTTAAAGCAAAAGGGATTCACTCATGTATAAGGGGTATGCCATCTGTGTTCAAGAGATGGCAAAAAACCCCTCCGCATACTAATTTTTAAAAGCCAATTTGATCCCTATTGAATAAAATTTACCTAGGTTAGTGCGAAAAAATACAGAAAAAGGACCCTCTACCGACCGTATATGTACGAAATGGCCCCCCCCCCTGCGTGCATGCACATGGTTTATACGTAAAATATGGCAAATCCTCCTTGATTCGAAGTTACAACCAATTCC
Source organism: Isoetes engelmannii (assembly GCA_011763485.2). NCBI lineage: Eukaryota > Viridiplantae > Streptophyta > Lycopodiopsida > Isoetales > Isoetaceae > Isoetes > Isoetes engelmannii. The sequence goes on from JAANSK020269381.1 coordinate 12,770, forward strand.
ATAAAAATGCCCCTAAAACAGGGGCATTTTCACAATTGCAAATAGATAGGGTATTTTGACAAATTTTCCTATATTTTAAGATGGAGTAAAAACCAATGACGACTATTATATTTCAATACCATGTCAAAAAACTATCTATGTTTATCGCATTATGAAACTGTATTGATGAACCGTAGTAGATAACTAGATATGGTTTGTAAACTTTTGAACTGACAAATACGTATTGATTTTAAGTTTTGATTTTCACTAACAAAGCACTAATAGAAAAATCATATTGATTCAATTTTGGGGCCTTGGGCATCACAAACTTCAAATGTTATTTTATACAAAATGGTATTGTTATAATCTACTGCATTTTTTAAATAACGCACGGCTAAATTGTTGCATGTAATCTCAATATAGAGGAGGAGGAGGAGGAGGAGGAGGAGGAGGAGGAGGAGGAGGAGGGTGGTTTACGTCTACGGGAACCCTTGAAATGTCTTGGGGTCGCATGACAACCCTTGAAATGTCTTGAGGTCCCATGACCACTTGGTCTTCGCGGATGTTAAAAACTCTATTCTATTCTACTCTTCAATACCCATGTAGTAGGAACAAGTTACAAACGGGACACCGAGGAAGCTGAGCAACATGCTATTTAATGTATTGTACATGTATTTTGAGTTTGCTCAAAACATTAGGTGAATAGAGTACAAGAGGGAGTCTTTAGCCATGTTGGACAAGAAGGCCATTTGCTACCCAAGAAAATAGCATCCTATCTGCTTGTATGTATGACACTCATACATTTAGGTGGGGTCCTTATAAAGTTAATTAAGGTGCTTGTGTTGGTTTTACGACAATTGCACATTAGCCCTATAAGTCAATCCAAATCGCCAGGTGGAAGGAATAGCATTAATCGCAACTACTGTCTTGCCAGTGGTATAAGATGTGATCGAGAAGGAGAGACTTTGGCCTTGAAGACGTGAGAAAACTTGGAATGCAGCGCCCCAATTCCTGGACATATTTATCCAACCAGTTCTGGTTCCTTTAACTGCCATTGCTCTGATGTCACCGGGACCACCGACATTGCTAATAAAAACGAGCAACCACCAAGCATTGCCAGTAATTTTGAATTGGATACCACCAGACCTTTGACAAGGTACCCTTTTAAAGGAACAAATCAAGTCAACATAAAAACAAATAAAAGACAAGGTTAGCCTACAAGATAAAAAGGTTTACCTGCGGTATTGGACAGGGACAATACCAGCTCGATATTGGGCTATGGTGGTAAAAGCAGTTTGGGAGAGGTCAAAGTGTTGTTTAGGAAAGTTGCACCAGCCGAGGCCACCGGGTGGACATAGGTTCGTCGAAGTAACCGTGACAACATTAGGAGTACAAAACTGTGAGCCTACACATTTGATTTGGTAGCATTGACCGCAACCATAGCCAAGGACAAATAGGCTAGCGCTAAGTGCAGCTGTATATTGGCCGTAGTAGGTGTTCTGCCAACCACATGCACCTGCAACAAGAGGAAGTTAACATACACCTTGAAGAGAAAACATCCACTAATGCGCACAGAAATGCGCTTACACGCAGAAACAACCATTGCAAATGGAGAGAAGGAACTGACCAACTCCATTAATGTCAGTGTAGAATGTAACATGTGCTGGTTTCCATGCGCCAGCGACAAATCTACGGACAATTGGGAGGCTCCATGCTTCAGATCGTGTTGAGGCTGCTGCAAGTATCAGAAGGATTAGAGCAAAGGATTTCATTTTCGTGGTCGATGAATGCTTGTTGGATCCTTCAACCAGGAAAGAGGTGGCAATATATATACAAGCCTCCCTTGGTTGTTAGCTACCTCACGTTTCACGTTGAAGACCTACAAACCACGTTTCACGTTTAAGACCTCCCTACACATCACGCACGTCTTTTTATTAACCTGCTCAGTAAATAGAAAATGGTATTTTTTCAACAAGTGTACTTTTTGGTCTTATTTAATTGAGCTTTTATATTTCAAAAAACAAAAACCAAAATGGTTTTCTTGATCTTCTCGTAGAAACGGGGGCCCAGAAATTCAACCAGGCTCTTCCTTCATCTTCGTATCGTGGAACGCACAGCAGGTTAGTCTTACTTGTTTAGGGTTCTTTTGTCGCTTCAGCCAAGGCACATTAGTTTAGGGTTCTTCTGTCGATGGCTTGAATTTCATTAGTTTGTAGACAAGTCAAATCGTTAAAACTATTCCCATTCATTGTTTCAATGCAACAGAATTTGCATGCTCAAGCTACTTCGGAACTTTCTTGTCCCATCTTACCATAAACTTTTTCCTGTTATAGTCTACAAGCGTCTTGCTTTTATTATGCTTCATACCCAATTTTAACATGCAGTAACTGAAGATGCAATGTGCTTTGCTCACTTGCACATTGCAACCGTTGAAGGTGTATTTTCTACTCTGTTTTCAGTTGCCAAAATAAAGTATAGTAGGAGATTCTTATTAGAAGCCGCAATGGGGATTATACTTTAATAACAAAGTTTTTTGATTTGCATTTTCTGTTCTCCATTTTTTAACCTTTTTGAACCTTTAGTAACAGTAAGTCATGAAATGATAATTTTATGACTTATTGTTACTAAAGACTAGCGTGAGTCCAGTATAGGACAGCTCTGATTTATTTGGGAGATCTATTGATGTGGATGCCCTTGCTTTTTTTATTTCCCCAAACAGTTATTACATCGTGCAGGTATGGTAATAGATGAGCCCTTTTAAGGTTTTTTACCTTTCTGTTAAAGCTGATGTTTGTGTATTAGCCTGCACATGGTAGAATCAAAACCATTTCTTACGTTTTAGAAACTTTAGAAACATTAAGATACAAAACTTTAAGATACTTTACATTCTCCTGGAAAAGCACATGACATCTATCTTCAGTTATATAATGACTCAGTAGATGCTTAATTGAGCAAATGTATTAGAAACTATACATGAAAGGTTGGCGATGCTTTGACCCTGTTACCAAGCGTGTGTTTGCCTCCAGAAGCATAAACTTTCTTGAGGATGCAGTCTACTCTAAGGCGTTTTATCATCCAAACACATTTGATTATGCCAAAGTTATCATCAACACATTTGATATTGATCTTGGCAGCCAAGCTAGCCAACCTGCAGGGTTTTCTCACGTGGTTCCTATTGGTGGGATTTCCTCTACTTCTGTTGTACCTTCCATCATTGCAGGTCCTTCAAATGCTGCTGCAACTCCTAGTGTTGCACAAGTAGTACTGATATACCAGCAAATAGAGCAGATGGTGCAGGGGAGAAATGCTGTATACAGCCCCCCCTATCAGAGAAAAACAGTGAGTGAATAGACCATTTCTCAATCGAAACTTCAAAAGAACACACTAAAAAAACAAGGAATGAATCAACCCCAGTCCAAATGGATCAATGTTGGACGGATCTTCACCCTAAATCCGTCCAACGCAGTAAATTTTGGACGAATTCACTCACTGTTTTTCTCTGATGGGGGGGGCTGTATACAGCATTCTACCCTGGTGCAGATGCTTGTGAAGACTATGAATCCCTCGAGTATCATGAATCCATTGCAGATGAAGATAGTGAAGGGTATGAGTCGTGTCCACATTCATTTGAGCTGTCCATGCCTACTACTGATCACACCAGGAGGCAATAGTTCCCAATCTTCCCGTGCTTAGAAGGTCTGAGAGAATTGCCGAGTTACAGCTTATTGCCTATTCACAAGATGGCTCTTCTAAAGTTACCTATAACTATGTTCTTATGACCAAGGTCTTATCATTAGCTGAAGTTGATCCTCTTTAGTCATGTTCAAGCAATCAAAGAACCACACCGGGTTGCAGCAATGGAAGACGAATTATCCATGTTATGATACGTCACCAAGGTACCTAGGAGATGGTCCCTAAACCAACAGAAAAAAATATAATTGGAGCTAAATGGGTGTTTAAAACAAAGTACCATGATAATGGTACTCTTTTTTAGCACAAAGCAAGGCTGGTTGCAAAAGGGTTCAGTCAAAAAGAAGGGTTGGATTATCATGATGTGTTTGTTCCAGTAGTCAAGTTAGACACACTTAAAGCAGTGATAGCTTTGGCAGCACAAAAAGGTTGGCCACTTATCAAATGGATTTAAATCCGCTTTTCTAAATGGGGATCTGGAAGAGGAACTGTACAACCAACCACCAGGTTTTAAAGATAAAGAGCATCCAACTTACATGTGCAAATTGAAAAAGAGTTTGTATGGCCTTAAACAAGCTCCGCGCTGCTGGAATCAGAAAATTAATGCATTTCTCTTGCATCTTGGTTACCAGAGATCTAGAGCAGACCAGAGTCTTTACTTCATGTCCACTAATTCTCAAGTTAGTGTTCTTCTTCTCTACGTTGATGACACTATTATGACAGGGGATGCGGATCCTATTATTTCGCATACTAAGAAAGCACTTACAAAAAACTCTGGGGTAACAGATTTGGGCCTCATGCATGACTGTTTGGGCATGGAAATCTGGCAAGGTACCTAAAGCATTCATCTCACTTGGCAGAAGTACACCACTAGAAGTCCATCACTGAACTTGTTGAGAAGTTTCATATGGCAGATTCGCAAAGCATCATCCACTTCGTTCGAGGTAGGTTGCCCTCTAACTCTAGATTCCAATCATCCAGATGTTGTTGCCACTCTTTTTTACAGACAACTAGTTGGTGCTTCACTTTACCTTACCAACACTAGGCCAGATTTGGCATATGCTATTGCAGTACTTACTAGGTTTATGCATCATCCTAAAGTACTGCTTGGAAAGCAGCTAAACGCGTCCTCCATTATCTCAAGTACTCAAAGTGAAGGAGTCCTATATACCAAAGTTGATCATCCTACTCTTATGTTGTTCTCAGATTCCGATACGGCATCTATGGATCTTGAGAAAAGAAAATGCATTACTGGATTTGTTTACTTTCTTGAAGACAACCCTATCTGTTGGGGATCTAAAAGCAAAAAACAAACAACATTAGTACTACTGAGGCTGAACTCAAAGCCTTGGTTACAAGAGTACAAGAGATGCGCTGGTTGGTTCACTTATATGAAAACTTGGGCTGTCCGCTCATTGTTCACGCCAAGGACTACAAGATGCATCTGCATATCAAGCATATGAATATTAAACTGTGGTTTGTCAAAGAGTAGCTTCAAAATAGATATCTCTCGCTATCTTACTACTTTACCAAACATCAAGTTGCTGATGGATTCACAAAACCTCTTGGCGGACATCAATTCAGTCAGATGAAATAGCTTGTGTTCTGCCCCATGCGCATTCTCAGGGGGATCATAGTGCTTTTTCTAAAGCTGCTTGTATCAGGGAGGGAACTTGTCTTTAATATTTGTTTCAGTTTCAGTTTAGTCCTGCTAGTCATCCGGGGGGACGTTAGCAAATGACATATCATGTGTCACTATTCATGATGACTAGGCATGCCACCTAGGTGTTTCTGACACGGCTCTCCTATAAAGCCATAGTCATGCTTTATTGTTTCTCATCAAGTTCACTCACTAGACTAGCTATATTGTCTATCTCATTCTATCCTTGCATATTCATCTTCATGCTATTCATATTCATATCATATCTTCACCCATGATGAGGGGTATACATGCTGCAGCAAGATAGAGGCCATCTTGTATTGGGTCAAAGACCTTTTTGATAAAGTATTACACTTTACATGAATGATTGTACCACCAGAGCCCTAGATTGCCACTGAAGTATAATGCTGTGGAATTTACAAAATACCTGCATCTGGAATTTCCCTTGTCAAATTGTTGTATGATAAGTTCAGCAGCTTCAGCTTCACTAAACTGTCTAATGCATTTGGAATTTTACCCTTCAAGTTGTTGAAGACGGACCTAATTCAAGGCTCACACAAGAACCTAAACTTCTAGAATAGCTCAGTTGAGCTGATTTCTGCTCAAGTCTATAGAGCCATGGTTCATGTTTTGCAGTTTTGTTGGAATGCTGCCTGTCAGAAAATTTGCTGAAACCAAAAAGCTAACAAGGTTTGTAAGACTAGCAATGCTTGTGAGAATTTCCCATTTCAGAGACTGTTATATTGATTGATTATTCGCGATCTATTAAAGACCCTGTGGTCTAGGAGACAAAATGTTTACCTAATAAAAGCACTTTTTAAACTCTTATGACCTAGGCTACTCGTATAGTTGTGCATCACGAACAAGCAACATTTCTGTGAGGGAATTTGCTAGTTTCCATGATGGCAACTGAAAAAAAGTATAGATATTCACACAGTCTGCTGTATGGATCTTGTGTTTCTTTCTTATAGTTACATAAGTTGCACAGCTAAGCAAAAAATGATGCTCACCCCCGTCTTACATATCTTACATATCTGACATATTTGACTGAACCTCGGTATGTTATGCCACCTTCCACATCCATACTGATGCCCCATCTTTGCAGCCATAATACTCCATCTGCATACCAACCACTTTCTTTGCTTTCTTCCATTGCCTATTACATTATGTGGTAGCCTATTATGTGGTAAGGTTCTAACTCTGGTTACATAAGCTCATCCATTAGATAGCGCTTTTGCACTGCTTCTATATCTTTCCATTTTATTTTTGCCAAGCCTGGTCCCCATATCTTTGCAAGTTCACGAGAGAGATTTTTTAAGGATGCTTCTCTTACAGCCACAAGGTACATTCCTTAATGGTTATCTTTTGCATCTTTGCAACCTTCATTGAATAGTAAAAATATCAATTCTATTATGCATCTTTGCCTCTTACATTTATGCTGATGAATGCTTACTTGAGGCTTCAAGTTGTGTCTAAATGATTCTGATTTACAAAAATGTGTTATTCTGATTTACAAGAAGCTTTGCTCCGTCTTGATTCCAAGTTTTCTCGGTTATGATGCAAAGGGGATCTATATCGCGATTTAAGTTGAATTTTATTTCCTGCGATAGAAGATGAGTATGAAAGTGGATGGATATGGATTTTATTTTCATCATCACGAACTTCATCACTAATTGCTCTATTCCAGGAACCTGTAATCCAACGCAAGTAAATATTGTAAAAAATTGAATTTGAATGCCAGATATTTTGTCTAAAGAATTGATAGAATAGACAGTTTATGTGGCATGGTAAAGATTTACGTAGTTCCTAAAGTTTGCAGTTGATCTTTGTGCGGAGGCAGCTAAAAAGTATTATCTTCTTTCTTTCAAATACCATTCAATTGTATTTTATGAATAAAGTGCTACATTTGATGCTTCTGAACACGCAGCATTATGCAGCCCAGAAATCCAGAAATCAGTAATACTTTTGCGTAAGCTGAATGAATATATTCAAGAATCCATGTTGAGTGTTCTGAAGAAACAAGGAAGAAGGGGAAACATTTTGTGTAGCCTAGTCTGTTTTCAGGCCGTTTTGCTTTTGGGTGGTTGGTCTAGGTTTTAGCAGAAAGGTGCAGAAGGCTGGTTTGAACATCTAAAGAATAGATTAGAGCATCTTGTACAATACAAGAGGCAATTTCTTCTAAAGAAGTCCTACCTAGCACAAATGTTCATAGTTTGGCTCTTGTTATTTGTTTAGGACAAATGGAAATACCAGGGTTCAACCCCCCTGGGCTTTTTGAACTGTTTGGTATACGTTTCTATGTGGTGTGTATCGTAATGCACAAACCAATCAATTGGCAGTACTTTATGACCAAAAACATGCCTTGTTTATTATAGAAACTTGCATCAATTTCCTTTTCTTCTCAACAATGGAGGTTCAGTGAACAATTCATTAGACCAAAAAACATACCTTGTTTCTTATAAAAACTTGCATCAATTTCCTTTTTCTTCTCAATGACGGAAAGTTCAATGACCGTTTCATGATTTATCGTATGAACTAGTACCAATTATATATAGAATAACATATTATTTGTTTGGTAACCAGCAATTTTAAAGCTTGTAGCAACTTTGCCAGCAAAATAGTGTGATTTGTTCCAATATCATCTCTATCTTGATAAAAAACCAATAATAGTTTGCATAGTAAAAGCTTGAGGCATTTTGTTGTGTGGAACAACATTGATTCATATAAAAAGATGTAGACAAATTCACTTGGAAACCGTTCATAGAAATGAAATATAGTACTAAATCACATAAACCAACAACTATAAAGAACCATGATGGTCAAATGTGGTCAATTGTACATTGTTATTCAACATATTAACCCACAAAATAATATTACTTTGTTCTAGTGGTTTCGTATAACAACTATTGTAAAAAACTAATAACGAATATGTTTTGAAGGCCTTGTGGTATCAAGAATTAGAGCGGCTTCGTGCTCATGCCCCTACCAATGGAATTCGAGAAAAGGAGTTACTATCTCAGATGAAGGCTATGGAAACTGTGAAAGTTACTGAAGCCAATGTGAAGGTAGGGTTGCAGTGGTTTAGGGATGGAGATAGATGTACACGCTTCTTTTTTGCTGCTGCAACGAGAAGGAAACTTGCTACTTCTATACATTCTTTGGCATTACCAAAAAGCACAATTTTATTATTTGTGGACTTTAGAAAAGTCCACAAATCATTCAAATGATAAAACTGTAAGAAATCTATGGTTTCCACTGCTA
>JAANSK020269382.1:0-11758 GCA_011763485.2 Isoetes engelmannii
AGAAGAGCTGGAAAGAACTTGAGATGGAGGCTTTATGCAAGCCCAACTAAAAGGGTGAATTCGATCTTCACCCGGCTAGAAGAACGTGTTTCACAGCAGGCTCATTTCTTGTGTGCTCCTGCAACAAAATATGGCCCCTGCCCAAGAGTACATTCACTTTGCACTTCAGCCTCACCCTCCTCAAAGCTAGTGAATGTCACTTGCTCGTCTGAGATATTACGGGCACCTCGTATTGCACACTCAAGTATCTGTTCTTGGGGTGTGTTTACTACAAAACCTGACTCCTTCATAGACCTGTAACACTTCCTTTATGTCAAACAAGAGCAAAGGTAAACCTTGGAACTGCTATTATGTAAGCATTACCTGTTATATGCCATGTGTGTCTCCACGTTGTTGGTGAGAATGTACAACAACGAGTCCATCCTTCGGCCTCGAAGTGCACGTTTACAGATGTCAAGACGCATTTTCAGAACAGCATGCCATGCCTCTATGGCAGCATTGGTCTCTTGGTTGGAACGATTGTACATTCTTGTGGCCAAAACCCACTGACATATGTTTTTGGTCCACTCCTTACTCATGTATGCCGACAATTTTGGGTACTCTGGATACTTCTTGATCAGGGCTTCTAACTTTTTGATGGCTTCTTTTCGGACAGCCTGCCTGTATTCCTCACCATATTCATTGTCACCCGCTGGACCCTCTGTCTTGTACATCCCAAGCTCCTTGAACATTTCTTTCCTTGCCACCTTGTTTCTCACGTTCTTTTGAAGCCACTTGATCCACGCTCTTCTGACGTGCCAAATGCAGATTTGCACATGCACGTTTGAAAATACCTACACGGATGCACAATGTTAGACCATGGTATCCTGCCAGGAAGGGGAATAGGAAATTCTAATGTTCAGCATGAGCATCGTCAGTAATGATGCATGAAGGGTTCCAATCGGGGTCATCCTTGCACAATGAGTCCTTCAATGCTTGCAGCCACCTGGTTATAGCCCTGGTTTTCTGTGAGTTGCTAATGACATAGGCTAATGGCATTCTGTTGCAATGGTCATCAAAGGCAATGAGAGTGAAAAGATAGTACCTGTGCATCATAGAAGCAAGATACATAGAAACTGAAAGAATAAAAAAACGTAGAAATTTGAAGGATCAATAAACATAGAAATTGGAAGAGTCAAGAGTCATCTCTTATCATTGGTTTTGAAAGTGGCATCCATGCAAAGGGCCATGTTCTTTCCAAACTTTAACATTGACACTCTTTGAATTGGTGTTATCACTCCCAATTGGATCAGTTCACCCGTCTCGTAGCAAAATACAGATTCTTGATGCTGCTGAACCCACATGTGTATGCTAGTGGAAAGGTCCTTGTGTAGCTTCCAAGGGTTTCGAACGACACTCTTCTCAATGTTATAAACATCCCGGATCTTGAGCACATCATCCCTACACATATTATGATTTCATGCACATCGAGTTTGAACCTTCACCTCTCCTCGTGCATGTTCATAACACTTCGTGATGTGTGCCAATGCACGAGTTTTTCTTTAACCCACTCCCTCAATTCCTCTGAGATCCATGGTGCTAACTTGAATCTGATTCCCTTCTCTGGGTCAATCAAAGTACCATGGCAATGCTCACCTTGAAGATTCTTATGATCAAAGTCATAATAGCTAATATGTGACACACTTAGGAGAAGATAGAGTTGACAAATAGTGAAGTGGCATTGACATCCCCTACATATACCCTCCTCCCTCTCTTTTCTTTTCCTCCGTGTGCCAGGTCGAGCTGGCCCATTAGCAACCACATAAGAGTTGGCTGTTCTGTCCTGGGGGCCGTATGTACACCAATATCTGGTTTCACATCGCAAGTTTATTGGAAGAAAGTAGTCAGAGTAGTACATGTAACTTTAAATAAAGGAAGTCACAACATAATCCAACTAAATGTAAACATTGTAGAATGATGTCTCACAAACCAAATGGAAGTACTTGAAGGAACAATGTTTTTTCACCTTACAGACCACATAAACTAACTAAGTTTCAGAAAACCTTTTCATTGACAAATATGAGTCCCTGGTTGGCCTCTTTAGGACCCTCTCGGGATCAGAACTTCTCAAATAAAAACTGCAGGGCGCCACACAGTTTCTTTGCTCTCCAATAATGAAGTCCTCAATCCGGTCTGTTGGAACGTGACATGTCCAAACTAGCATTTGTCCACCTCCATGCACTGAAGGAATTTGGTGCTCTTCGGGAAACCAGTGTACGTTGTTGTGGTCGAAGAAGCCATTAGGTGGTGATTCTTGTTGTATTTTGGCCCGCAACTGTGAATGGGAGCTCAGATCTTGGCTCAAAATGTTGCTTCTGGGAAAATGCAAATAATTCTAACAATATGAATCTTACCTGTGATGCATGCTCCTTTCGGCATCCTCTGCGCATAGCGCAGAGCACAGCAATCCGGCGGCAACGCGTTCTGGCCAAGTGCGGCAATCTCGGAGGTTGGTGGAATCACGTACGACGTGTCAAAATGCCATTGGTCCATCTTTGATGGACTGGCTACTTTAAACAGGGGCCACCCAATATGGTCCACGGCCGCCTTGGACCGTCGATTCCAATAAGGACAGGGCCCACAAGGACATGGGTATCCTGTCCTCCGGGATCCCCATTGGGATAGAAAAAAAACTAGCATTTGTTCATAATGGTGAACCAATTTCATTTAATCCAAAGGTCATATATATATTTCAAGGGATAACATATACTCATTTATGAGTTTACAAATTTTTCACGTCAGACTTTCACAGTTAACACACTTTAATTCCAGATCAACAACATTAATCATCTACATCGCCCTGAACATAACGGTTTCAACAGTGATATCATTGAAGTCACAGGGTAGCCTGCCCAGCTGAGCATCAAGGTATTCAAGTTGGTGTGGACAGGGACGATCCCTAAGCAAATCCTTTACGAGGTTCTTCCTTTCTAACCTGCGCGCAATTAACAGTTCCTTGAACATAGATTTCAGCCCGTTGCCAAACCATAGCTCTCCCATACGCAGCAATCTCTTCAAACCCTTGACCTGGATAATGAAAGGCTTAAGCATTCTCAGCATGTCAAGGTCTGATGGCAATTCCACATGTGGACGATTCCTCTCAGGTGGTTCTGTAAACTCCACTTGTCTGACTGCTCCTGTATCGTCGAGCAAGAGGTCAATTTGAATCAAAATACATGAAGAGATGTGCAAGGCAAGACAAAAATCTAGGCTTACTTGTGAGTATCTGCAAGGAGCCACGCTTAGCGTAAAGCTCAAGAGCAACATCCTCTTGAAGTTCATTCACATGCACCAACACATCCTGAAGATGGTGCACATCGAGGGATTGGCTCTCGCTCGTCTTGCCCGATTCCTAACCATGCTCAAGTGATTCAAAGCAGGACATTTATATAGGGACACATAACTTATCTGTTGGTAGTAGCCGTTGTGAATCAAAAATCAAGACATTGCTAATGTGGTGCGTGGTGTCGATGGTTTAAATCTTTTTGGATGGTAATCCCGGAGGCCGGGAACTCCAGCTTGGCCGATATCAGCTCCTGTATCAGCCCGGCCGAGGCGACCACGGAGGGGGGGATCACCGGGCCGATAATGCCCTCCCGATATCGGCCATTCGCGGTGGTGATTCCGGCGGTCGGTATCGCCGATGCTTGGCGTTGGGGATCCCGGAGTGCGGGATCTCGGAAGGGCTGATAACTTCCCCGTTATCAGCCGGGACATGGTGATCCCGTTCTCCGGAATCGCCAGGGTGGTGATCCCGGAGTCCGGAATCGCCCGTCACTTTTTATGGTGATACCGGAGGATGGTAGGCTGGCAGACGGCTAGCATGCGGCGAAATCACAGACGGTCGCGATTGCTGCAGGCGTACTGACATGTGTCAGTACGGTATAACGGAGGCTCCCCGAACGAATTCCGTCGAGAAATGGTGGGGATACTGGATGCCGGAATTTACACCTCTGGGATCACCGAAACCAGGGTAACATTATCCTCAAAGCAATAGCCTATACCCGTACAAAAATAGCACGAGTCCATTAGTCGTTCCAAATGTTTATTTGCTAGAAACACATGTTGCAATCAAACTAGGGTTCATAGTAACCTTTAATAACATCCTAGTTTCGCTCTTTAGAAAACCTTGCTCTCTTCTTCTTTCCAAGTTCTTCTTTTTTTTTCCTATCCTACCCTTTCCCCAACCCTGCATTTCTCTAGTTTAAATTGCCTTAGAAGATTCTAAGGTATTCATTTCTAGTTCTTGTTTACATGATAATTAATTTCTATATTGAACTTGATGCATGAGTTGCACACACGATACGAACATTTATATATATGCGCAGTTCTTGGACAACTTAATGAACCTTAGCACATGAATACTGAAAAGCCATCATTTATTTATCTCCGTCTGACAAGCTTTCCTAGTTTCAACACTTGCAAATACTGAGATCAAAATTTCTCATTAGGAACTCTGCGGTAGTCTTCTTCCACTTTTAAAATATTCCAAACTCAGCGCATTATTTGGGTATTGCATTGCAACCAAGCCATTGACTTGTGAAAGTGGCAACTTAAAGAACAAGTTAAAAGGAGGTAATAGGCCAGAGGAGAGGGTTGACCTGCCTTCTTTAACAGCTGGTGGAGGGAGTTTTTAGCATTGATCTCATAACATCTCCAAATCTGAGGGAAAATCTATGTGTTGTAGATAAGAATCTGCCGTGCCAAGATTCTGAATCAAGCAGTTTGAAGAATCGAAATCCATATGATGAAGCAGATCAATCCAATGGCTGGTGTTATATTTACAATATGTTATGTGATGCTCAATCTGGCGCCCCTCATACACTGTGCTACAAATCGGACTCTGGCGTCTCTGCTTCCAAGCGAAGCCAAAGCATTTCCACAGATACAACTGATTGTAACAAATACTCCATTTACTGCAGGGTTAGGGATCAGCAACCGAACGTACACGAGCAGCACCAACGAGTCGTTTAATGTACCATCAGATTGCTACATGCTCGTGGTCAATTACACTGGAGGCAATTCGACGGTGAAGAGATCATGGGGGCCTCTGAAAATGACGGCCAATTTCTCTGCAGATAATGTATGCGAGCTCGTCGCCCACGATACTGGTTATGTTTATCTGCAGACTATGCTTGGCAGCCTTCAATTTGCTGTATTGACGGACTATCAGTCTGCCCACATAGATGAGCTCAAGTTGTTCTTGTCTTCTGATGGAATTCTGTCCCTTGATGTTTCTAGCCAGAATGCTCCCCCACCGTCAGATCCTGTTCAACCTCCTCCTCCTCCCCTTGCTTCTCATCTTAGAATTCCTCGTAGCTCTGCCTCCTCTTTGTCTCGTTTCTTAATCTCACTCAATTTTATTCCAGCATTTTTAATCTTGATAACTTAGTGTTATAAGGTATTGGTTTGGTTTAGAGATTTATTCTCTACCATCTCTGGGATGTGAAAGCATTGTAATACCTTCAGCTTGTTTGCTTTTGTTGGTTTTACTAGATTTACATAAACATTGTCTTGAATGCACAGTCAATGGGATGCTTCATTCCAGATAGATATTTATTTCTTGTCCTTATCTTAATCAGAACACAATATTATAAGTCTGAGCTTTTCATGTAGGTGTTTTGTTGGAAGTGTAAGTGACATTCAGTAACTTATATCTTAGCAATGCAGCCTATTGTTCTTCTAGTCTTCTTTTTGGGTTGCCCCAAGGGCATACCCTAGAGCTGGAGGGTGTTGTTTTTGGATATGCAGCGGAATATCCTATTTGGAGGCTGGATTTTAGGGTTGTATTAGGTTTCGACAATCTAAATTTCACATTGAGCTGCTATTTCCACTTTTCTTCCATGTTGAGTGATGGTGAACTGGGAGTTTTCTTCGGATGGATATTCTTTTGTAGGTTTTAAGCAGATCGGCCTTGATGAGGACGGAATTACATACATGTGGTTGTTTTATAGTTTAGATTGTGGTCTCTATGGTGATTTGATCTCTGTTTCCCTTTATAGTTTAGATTGTGGTCTGTATGGTGATTTGATCTCTGTTTCCCTTCATTGGGGCAGCTTTGTATGATTAATTTATATTTGAGATGGTGTAAATCTGCAGCTGGGGAAGCAGAATGCAGAGTTAATAAATCACAAATGCGGATGCAGTTCAGTCTCAACTGCCTGTGGCACCAAGACTAGTTGTATGGAGTTACTTTTCTCTGCTGCATGCTTTCCGATTTTCTTCTTTTGCATATAAAAAACTGCCATTGACTGCTTCCTTCCCTTTCCATAGTTCAGGTGTAGTCACATCTTCAATTTCCTTATGTAGTTGCTTGATATTCTGTATAACCTTCCTCTCCATTGGCATTTATATTCTTGAAGGAAGATGTCTGGTTTCCGTATGAATGTTCTTAAGGGCAATTTTTGAACTTTAACTGTCCTCTTTGAATCTAAGTCCACCTTTGTGCCACCATCTGACATACTTAGCATTTCCATGAATCCCATTGGATCTTCAAGGCAATGCAGGCCAATATTCCTGCACTTTTGGTTGCCAACATTCCAAATTTCATTATGGTGATCTTAAGAAGCTTGCCAAGTGGCTACTTTCTTCAAGAAGTAGACTTTGGATTTAGCATGATGCCAAAATGCTTCTTGATTTCATGTCTGCTTGTAAACCCTAGGCATGGTAGTGACTGATGATTAATTGGTAAGTCATAGCAATGTAACGTACAAGATCGGGTTTTTATAAACAAAATGTGGAACAGTTTGGGCTATGTAAGCTTTGATTCAATCTGGTGTGTATGATTGCAAGCTGCGTGTTCCAAAACTTCAATATCTGTTTCATTTATATGAGACAGTTCTGTATCATTATTTCATTGAAGGATTGAAGAACATCAACAATGAGCCAAAAACTTTAGTGTGGCCAGTATTCTTCAATAGGCTTCATTTTGTTGTTCACATCACTTGCTTTTATTAGAGCCTCACGAGGATGTCATGGTTCAATCTTCCTCAAATCGGCTGGAGCAATCAAGACAGAAAAAGATAGTTATGTTGTCATGAATGTAATTTCAATTGCAGTCTCATCCTTCAGTGAACTTATTGTTGCTCGTACAACAGTTGGTACATGCAGATAGGCACAGAATTGGAAATAGAGATGCCCTCATTGAATTGCACAAGATAGCTCGTACAACGACTAGCAGTTTCCTTATGATGATCAGGCAAACAAAGGCTGCCTCACTTGTGGTGGGGATTTTGATAAAGCAACGTTGAAGTGGTAAGTATTACGAGAGAACTTGGGACGTTATTGAAGTCAAAACCATAGCTTAGACTAATATTCGGTTTCTGACAAAATGTGCAGAGATAACATTTTCCTCTTTTTGAACTTTTTTCTCTAGTAAGCCAAAATCAAACCATGAATTTTGTGTTATTATTTTCCCTAAGGGGATTATAAGGTGTTCCTTTCTGATTTCTTTCATATGCCTGATATTTCCTAAGCTAAACTCTGGTCCTTGAGTTGCTCATATGAACGAGCATTTCTATATGCTCAGACTCGTACAGATGGTTGTTTGAAGATCACACGAATATTTAAAAGTTATCATTTATTTATCTTCTTCTGAAAAACTTTCCTATGTTTGCAGATGCTCAGATCAACGTTTCCTTCTTGGGAACCTTCAGTGGTCTTCTTCTACTTTTAAAATATTCCAGACTCGGCCCATAAGTTTATTTTTCAATCATTCTGTTGCAACTAATTAAGCCATTGACTTGTGAAAAGGGCAACTGAAAGAACAATTTAAAAAAGGATAAATCAGCAGGTGTTAGGCAAATAACCAGCTCGGCCACCTGCAAGAACGAAGGGTTGACCTGTTTTAACAGCTGGTGAAGAGAATTTTATCATTGATCTGATAACCTCCCCAATCTGAGCTGAAAGCTATGTGTATTGGTAAAAACAGAACTTGGATGGCTTTACTTCAATATGAAGGGTCTTTATATTTCTTCTTCAGCCATAGAAATAGACAAGATGAAATACAAAGACCCTTCATATACGTAAATACAAAAACTCTTTCATATACAAAAGTACACTATGGCTGAATGTGTACGAGGGGTCTTTGTGTTTCTTCTTCATCTGTAGTGTATTTCTATAGCTGGAGAAGAAATGGCCACTAAGTTAGCATATTCCTGATATCTTATTTGTTCCTCAATCTGACGTTCCTCAGGCACTGTGAAACAAATCGAACTCTGGTATCTCTGTACCCCACCAAATCTGCCACATTTCCGCAGCTAAAAGTGATTGCATTAACTGGGCACCATGTGGCTGGATTGGTGATCAACAACCGAACTGATATCCGCAGCACCAATCAGTCTTTCAATATACCATCAGTTTGTTACATGGTTGTGGGAAATTATACAGGAGATACTTCAACCGTGGAGAAATCATGGGGACCTCTTAAAATGACGACTAATTTTTCAGCAGATAACGTGTGCGAGCTGGACATCGATGATTCTGGCTATGTTTGTCTGCAGACTAAGCTTGACAAGCTTCAGTATTCTGTACAGAATATCAAACTGCCCACATGGATCTGCTACAATTTGTTGTCTGATGATGGAAGCCTGATTACTACTACCCTTTCTCCTTCTCCTCCGCCTTCATCTCCAGTTAAAATTCCTCGCACTTGTGCTGCCACTTTTTCCTTTGCCTCGTTTCTTAATCGCTATGCATTTCTCAGCATTTTTAACCTGGCCGATTTGATTGGTATACAGAAATATAGTTTCTCTGCTAAAGCCAGGATTGTTATAATTCGCATAGTAGTCTTCCTAGTTAAGCATGTATTGATAGTGTGCTGGTATTGCAATATATCCACATTCTTAAGAAGTCAATAAAGTCACAGAAGCATGCCCTTTCTTTGTATTGTCCTTAGCCACAGAAAGTCAGAGCTGTATTATTGGAAGATATTGAATGATTTTTAGATATAGCTGTTGAAGCCATTCAAATACTTTGTCATCTTAATCGTTGTGTACTTTGAGTTTTCTCACAATTCATCATCTAATGTCTCCCACAAATTCCACATTTATTTTGACTATTTATTTCTTGCTCATTAATTTGGTACGAAGAATAAGCATTGCCCTTATCTATGGAAGTTGTCAAACTTGTAAATGCCATTTTGCTTTTTGTGCCGTCCTTAAAGTAGCTCTTGAAATGTTTGGACAGATGATGCTAGCCATCATTATGTCCAGTTCTTGACAAGCTTGCAAGTAGTTTCCTGAAGCCAAAACTGTTACATGCCTGTATTAATGATGCAAACATGATAGTGGATTTTGATTTGGCAACAACTCTTGTAAAAATGTTATTTATTATGTTCTCATATTTGCTAGATAAGGATGTACAGAAGTCTATTGTGTTCAACCAAATGCCTTCTAGGTTGGTGAGAAGATGTCCTTACTTGCAAGGGAGATTGCATTTAAATTCTTTGGATTCTTGTTTGCCAAGTTATTGATATGTTTGTGATTGAAGTTGTCAAAAGTTGTAAATGCCATTTTGCTTCATTAATCTTTTATATATGGCTATGAGATTGAAAGGAACGTTGTCATCACAGTGATGCACTGAATTTTTTAATCTTCCATCAAGTTCCATGTTGTAAATATATGGCTAATATCTGTATTATCCGACTGTGATTCATATCATTTGCCTTGGAGGAAATTTCTTAGAACTTTCAACTGTTCTTTGGATAAGTAGCTAGTCGTACCATTCCTTGTCGATGAAAAGGAGAAGCTACTAGTTACATGCATTAAATTTTTGACCAATGTTTGTTGGAGTGTTTGTTCAATCTATAACGGACCCTACTAAACCATAGTCTATAATTTTTTAACTCCTTACAAAATTAGCTTTTTCGCGAAGGGTCCTACTTTAAGGGTTACTCTGGCTTCAACTCTGAGTTTGCCACACAAATGCATGGAAAATTGCTACAACAAAAGTAAGGAATGCAAGAGACCTCTGCCATGGCACCCCAAACTAGCTATTTAATGTCCAACTAATTGATCAACTTAGCTTCTCATTAAAGCAATATAGATATGGAAGCTATGGCAAAGCTTTCATCAAGCAAATACAAAATAAGATCATGCCCTTTATAATAGAAGTATATGCAGCTCTTACATGGCAATAACACGTGATTGTTGTAAATGTTCCACATTTTATTTGATGGCTCAAGCTTCAATTCATCGACATTTGTATATTTAAGGGTGAGAAACACAATATACAAACATATAAAAACAGCTTTATTATGCATAACATTGTAGAATAGAATATTTGTGTCTATTGCAAGCCAGTCAATTTGGAGCATTCATGTACTATACTTGTCCCCAAGTTGATCGTAATCTTTCTGGTCCGATCTGCTTGTCCTTGAAGGAAGCATTTGCGATAAGGATCTTAATGACATGGGATGTAGACTTGTAGGCAGTTCAGTTTCCTTCTCCCGTTATGTGAATTTGTGTTCATTGTGGCAACCAGAGCTATTGAAGCTAGATAATCTAGTTTTGGAGTATGAAGTGCATGGGATATGTTTAAAGCAAATCAAAACAAGTAGAAGGTACTGCCAAAGAAGTTGAATGGAGCAGGATCAAGGAGAATGAAGTGGTTGCTTGATTTTATAAATCACCAAGCAGCCAAAACCATGGAAGAATGGGGCAAATTAAAGCTCCAAAGAAAATTGATGGAATACCACTGTGAGGACCAATTTCAAATATGTATTGCCCTATACTTAACTTGTTTATTGTCTTCTGAAATATAACATTTCAAGCATTTTTTCAAGCAAGAGATAACATCTTTACCTGCACTTCTCCTTTGCTGGATATGCGTTGATTATAGAGGGAGCTTCCAGTAGCGAATAGTTGAAAACATTTTAGAGAATTTCCAGCTTAGCCTAGTTGAGTCCACCTGCAACCCAACAGATGTCTCATTTTAAACACTTCTCTCTCCTTTTGCATGAATACTCTATTTAAGCATCGCTTTTCTGCATCCTACTATACTTCAAGTGAGGCAACATCCATACGTTAGGGAAGCAATTATGAATCTGTTCATTGATTTGGAATTTGACATTGAGGTAGAACTTAGTGCATCGTCATGGTTGCTACTGCTATGCATTTTACCTCTGAACTGTCCATATTCTATGTGATTCTATGTAGAAGTGCTTTACATTTTTGGATTTGACATCCTAAACAAAGAATGAAAGCAAAAATAAAACTATGATATGAACGAAAAACAAAAGCATAAGGCATTACAAAGCACGGGCTAGCATAACCTACGCTAACTTGTCCATCTCCATTCACAATAGGAGGGACATGTTTTTAAATCTTGGATTCAGACTAGATGGCATTATGACGGGCAGTAACACTAACAATCCCATCCACGAGAGAGATAGCTTGCAACACCAATAGGCCCGCATAAACGAAAGCCCATGCAGTAAAAATTAGAAAATCCCTTAGTGGGGTTTCTTTGTGCTCCGTTGGACCTTCTAGAAGTTTAGAAGTTGTTGCGTATGAAAACCCCACAGGAAAATAGTGTCTTGAACATTTTTCTGTCCGACAAAGGAAAGAAAAGAATGAGCCAAGAGAAAACAGAGAAGCCAAGAGTCCGAGAGGTAATTTTCTAGGATTTTCTAAATTCCTGGGCGTAGATGTAAAATTTCTTAGATCTAATGGCTGAAACTCGTTTGAGTTGAGGTGGCTTGCTACATGGATAGCCTAAG
>JAANSK020269393.1:0-11758 GCA_011763485.2 Isoetes engelmannii
ACTTGACTGTTTTGTGAAGACCATCTGACGATTTTCTGACGATTTTTCTGACGAAAAACAGTCATTCTCTTGTAGTGAGAATGCTGGAGTATCCATTGTTACTGACCTCTGGCATAGTCACAGCTGGAGATCTTGGGATGACATGAGAAGGTTGGGCTTAAATTCCTCCCTCGACAAGTTAGTGTATAAGCATTTGATGTCTAAGCTTGGCCACATAAGCAACTGCTCTATCAATGATGATCTGAACTAGACTATAGATAATAAGAGGGAATTTAAGGTTGCCAAGATATACAGGAAGATTTGTGATCCCAAATCTGACAAAATTCCTATTAGATGGAATATGGCTGGTAATGTATTCATTAAGGTTCTTAGAAACTGCTGGAATACCTATTGCCAACCGAAAACTCAATTGATGAACTGGTTAACTTTACACAATGCCATTCCATCTAAATGCTACATCAAAAAGAGACTCTTTAATGATAGAAATGACTTCAGTATTACCTGTGACATGTGTAGGGAGATTCCTGAAACAGTTGACCATATCTTCTCTTGTACAAGGTTGACCCCATTTTGGAATTGGCTCCGCAATTGGACTAATGCTGCTGGCTACAAAGTTGACTTCCAGAACTCCATCCCTAGCTTCTTAGGTGGCAGCAATATCTTTGTTAACTCCCTCAAACAAATTGCTATTTGGTGTATCTGGAAATTCAGAAATGCTATCTCTATTGGTAAAAGGAATTTGGGAATACCAAGTTTAAGACTGTTGTTCTTGATGGAGTTGACTTCTGCTGCTATGTCTCATAAATCCAGGAAAAAGGATAATTTTGACAAAAAGTGGCTTGCTTTTGGTCAATTTATTGGCCATTCTTGTTTTTACAAAGTTAACAATGCAAGTTTCTCATCTAACGATTTTCTGGAATACAGATTTGCTGAATATATTGACAGGCATGCTCATTGGCCACCCTGAAATTGAGGAGCTCTCTGTTCAGGATGCTTGGAATAGGTTGAATGGTATGGGGTTGAATATGCCTCCTAGGAACCTTACTGCTATCTCTGCTAGGTTTAAGAGTGTCCTGCTAGATGGTTACCAGGAATGGTGCTTAAATGTGTTGCTCTTCTCTTTCAGTGTCTTTATGTCTGCAGATCAATTCCTAGCCTTCAGAAATAGCTATTATTATCACCTGGGAAGTTTTGTGGCAGAGGGATTAACTGTAATGGCAGAAGTAAACTTTTCCTTCCTCTGGCTTGTTCTCACTCTCCACTCATGGTCTGATATCCCATGGAAAGAATTGCCTTCTCTTATCGATCTTGACAATGACATGCTTCAAGATTTCATTTGGTTCCAGGAAGAGGAGTTTTGATCGAATGATTGAGGTGCTGAAGCTCCCGAATTATGTGATACACTTAGGGAGTTTGTTTGGCAGACTTACCTACCCTACAATTTTGAGAGGTGATGGCCCTCTAACTCCTTACAAACAGAGCTCTATCCATCAATTTTTGGCGGTTATAATATACATGACTCTTCTTGAAGATACAGTTTATGCTCGAAGATCCAAGGTGAAATCGAGGCTCTTTGAGACTTATAATGTACAGTCTGATTTCTATTTCTTCAGTGGGTTCCTTTCTAGCAGTTACCTTTCAGTTTCAGTTGCAGTACTTAAGGGGCTGAGCCCAACATTGTACAGTGTTAGTTACTATGTTTGCAATACTTAAGGGGCTGAGCCCAACATTGTACAGTAATTACTATGTTTGAAGTTGTTTTTTGGTTCCAGTGGTATGGTTGTTGGTTCCTTACACAACCGTATTTGTACTTCCTTAATGTACTTTCTTTATTGAGTAATTAAAAAGTCCATTTTCATCAAAATAAAAAAAAAAAAATCCTCAAGCGATTGAATTTTTTTGTTTTCCTAATACAAAGCGTATTAGCGTAATAGTTGTGAATTTTTTTTCTCGTCAACTTAATCTCGTCAAATCGAAAGTTTGTCTGGACTGGTCAACTGTATTTTTCTCGTACATTCTTCATTGAATTGCCTTTAGTACTCAAAACAGCTGTGTTATGTAAGGTAAGGTTGGTGCAGAATACAGAACAGCATGACAATACAGAATAGCTGAAATCACGAGAACAGGAACTCTCAACAAAGCAGGATATAGCCATATGCATTGATTATCAGAGAATATATCGTTTAACAGCACATTTCCTTTCACTATCAACTAAGACAAGCGGTTCCCAAAGCCCAAAAAATAAATAAAAGCCATGCTGTGAACCATTTCTCAAAATAAATCATTGAGAGCATAGCATGCACAAGATGCTTTTAAGAACAAAAGGGTGCTGTCATCTTCCTACATTAAAGATGGCATTGAAATCTTGTGTGCATAGCATAACTTCAAAAATGTTACCCTGGAGCAGGTGAAGAATTATCAACCTTGCATTGTATATCCAGCCTATGAAACTAATATACAAGGACAACAAAAGTTTCCCAAATGCTCCATGGGTAACAGCACAAAACCTTACAAGATGGGATCATTATATTATGCCCAACACACGATGCACCTGCAAAGAAAAGACCATTAAAATTTGCATAGAACATTGCAGCGGCAACCGTAAACAAAATTTCAGAGATTATGAACCTCAACAACACTCACAGTAAGAACTATTCATCGTCGTCATCGTCTGCTTCTTCCTCTTCTATGCTTTCTTCATCGTTTGCCTCCTTAGAATCTTCAGCAGATGCTTCTTCTTCGTCATCCTGAAAAATAAAATATAAGCAATAAGCAAGAATAAAAATAGTTGTAACCTTAAGATATGTTCACCTTCTTCTGCTTGTATGCAGCTAAATTACGGTCATATTCCTTTTTCCTTTCTTCAGCCTTGCGTTGATATGGTGCTTTTTCCTGCACACAAGACATGGGTAGTTTCAGTGCATCTATCAGAAAATGTATGAGTTGCAATAGTTACTAAAACTTACAGCATCAGTCAATTCTTTCCACCTATCGCCACCAGCTTTCCCCACCTGTAAAAAACATTGCCTAGAATAAGCAAAGGCATCTTACAAGCTTATAATCCAACTGTAAAAATGCAAAACAACTTACAGCTGCAACGCCCTTAACATCAGGGTGCTCTTTCTTATATGTCTTCCTGAACTCCTCCCTGTTCCAATAGTAACACATTCAGTATTCAAATTTTTACTTCTTTTTCAAACATAAAAACAATAAAACATATCATATCACTTACAGGAAAACAAAAAACGCCGAAGGTGGACGCTTTGGTTGGTTAGGATCCTTCTTTGGCTTCTCTTTTTTTGCTGGTTTCTTTGCTTTTGTTGGCTTTACGGCCAGCTTTCTCTTCTTGCTTTCCCTATAAATGAGTTCAACAATATTAGGTTATCTTCCAGTTAAATATTGCTTTCATACACAGCTATCCAAAATGCAGAAATACCCACTCTTTGTCCACTTTAACGTCCTTGCCTGTCTTCTTGGGTTCAGAGGCTTTGCCTCTGGTTTTTGCGTCCTTCATTTTGGAAGTCTGTTACAAATGTTAGCATAAACACCAAATAAGATTTTCCAGTCACAATAGTACTTAAACGAGCAAATACGAAAGCAGACAGCAAGTTCATAACCATACCAATGCTAGTTTTTGTCTGCCTTTTTTGCTTTCGAATCACAACACAAAGCAGAAACTACAGAACCATGAGGGCTACACAACTCTGTATAAGAAACAGGAACTTTTAGGTACTCTTTCGCAACATAAAACTGTAATAGATGTGATTCAACAACATAGAACCAAAAGACACCAATTTATTTACAACGGAATAAAGAGTTTCTCTTACAAAGGAGTCTTAGCAACAGAACGGATACGACGTGCACAAACTACAAACAAAAGCTGCACCTTTCAACAAATTAAGCGCTGCGTTAAGAGATGAGAAACGAGCAGAAAAAAGGTAAGAAAGACGGCTAAACATGAGAAAAACGAGATGGGTTAAGAAGGTCCAGACCTGATGAGCGCCGGAAGGCCGGAAGCGGCTTCGATCAGAAAAGGGGTACAGAGTGAAGGGCAAAGCAAAGGCAAAGAGATGAGGGTTTGGGGGACCGACCGCCTTAAGGGCAGCGTGCTGTTACACACGCAGCACTTGCCAACGGCTGTTCCTAAAATTCAAATTCTTTTAAGGCAGTGGGGGAATGCATGGGAAGCGGGAAACTATTTTTTTCTCCTTTTGCCACGTAAAACAAAAACCAAATATCTTTCCCAACATTTGAATGTAGGTCTTCTTCTTCTCTTTTCTTTTACTTGCCCACTTGCTATTGTATAACCTTGATCAAGAGTATCTTAGCCCGAATATTCTCTTTGTATAACCTTGACCAGGAGTATCTTAGCCCGAATATTCTCTTCTTTTCTTTTTTACTTTGTGGCCCCTTGCGTCTTCTAACCATTGCCCACTTGCTATTGTATAACCTTGATCAACAGCACCTTAGCTCGAATATTCTCTTTCTTGAACTATTGCAAGCTAATTTTCTATCAAGCTATAAATGTCTACTTGTTCCGTTCCGCTAACCTATTGTCGCATAGGTCTGGATTTCCGTAGTGGACTTCTGTTTAAATTACTATGATATTGTACCCTTTCTAAATCATGCAGCGAGTCGACTGCTGAGCCTTGCACCCCCACAAGGCATAAAAGCCCACATCAGCATAAGTAGCTCTATTTTCACCATATCTCATTTCGGCTTGACTAATGTAGATAGGCTCCATCATACCTTGGAGGTCTAGGCCATGTTAAGCATTGCAACCTACTTGGACCGACCTCTGAGGACTCCTTCAGTTATAATATGGTCTTTTTGGAGGACCCTTCTCCGCACTTAGAGCTGTTGTAAAGGGTAGGAATATAGAGGAATTGAAATGGTTAGAGACTTTGATGGGCTGGACTTAACAGAAGCATTAAATTTCCAAAAAAGTTTTTCTCTAGCAATGGTGGCAGCATTGGAGAATAGGATAGAGGACGGTTCAACCTTGTCAAAGCAAATGATTACTTGCCTGAAAGAGGAAGAGATCTACAAAAATATGGTGAAGATATTGCTAAGGTAAGCCATATTATTTTGCTAATAATTGTATAAAGTTAAATGACTTGTTATATTATGTGCAGGAAATTGCTGAGCAATACGGAAATCAAAAGATAAATTTGGATGGTATACTTTTTGATCCAGTAATTCATAAAGAAGAATTTCTTAGGGAGCACCATAAATGGAAGGACCAATGCATTACTGAATGGGAAGGGATGAACTTCATGAACTGCTGGGGAAATATTCTTGCTGCTCTGCAATGGGCTGCAAAATATCCTCAATTGTTGCAGATTGCTCTCATTGGCATGGTGCAGTGTTGCAACATGGCAGAATGTGAATGGGGCTTCAGCCAGCTCAACATCGTGAAGATCAAGTTTCACAATAGCCTCAAGACAGTAACTATCAATGTGTTATTGTTCATTTGCTTGGCTGACCCATCTATAGAGAACTATGACTTCTCAAGAAGCATTCAACTGTGGAAAAATGATGCCAATTATAGGCATATGTTCACCTCAGGAATAGCTGGAGATATGTTAAGTGATAATGAAGAAGCATCTAAAGGAGATGACAAAGAAGAAGAGGGTGAAGATTTAGATGAAAATTAACTTGCTTTCTTGCTACTAGTTTTATGTTTAAGTAGAGGTTCCTTTGAAGTTCTATGTAGCATGATATTTTTCGTTAATAAAACTATTTTATAAGGATGAATTCCTATGCATAATATGGTTTTCCTGTATGATGTATTGTTTGAAGGAAATTTAACGGTTCAATAAAAATGGTTTGTCACACATTGATCAAGGGGAAAGATTACAAGATGTACATATCTCATCTAGCTACATAAGCACAAGAAAATGCTCCAAACAAAATTATGTATAGTGGCATGTATCTTTTTGAACTTTGAGATTGGAGCAAGCAAAGTAGAAGTGATGTAGCCTTGGCGATCTATAAACGCCCAACCATAGAGAGTGATGCCCCTATCCACCAAAGCAAAAGCGCTGAAGGCCTAAGATAACATGATCCCAAGCTTGTGCAGTGTCTACATCTATACCAAATGGACCAAATGGCATGCGTAGGAACCTAGTGACAGTGTTGGGCGAGACAAACGACCATGGATAAGCATGCCAGAGAAGGAGCGTCCAACGCCCAGATGGCGTTGCATTTTTTGCCAATTCAACAAACATCTTGATGCCAGGAAAAAGAGATCCAGGAGCTGAAAAGTATCATTTGCAAACTGATTGTGCACAATCTGAGAACCATCAGCCATACCCAAGCTTTGTACTAGGGAGTCATTTACAGCACACCAAAGAAGTTGTTCGAGACCTTCTATAATATAAACAAAAAGAAATGATGCCAAAGGGCATCCTTGCTTGATACCTCTCTCAACAGAGAAAATGTCGGATGGTTCACCCTGGTACAACAATGCTGCCTTAGCTGACCTCAACAGCTTCCATACTGTATCATAGAAGGTTGGCCCATAGCCCAATTTGCGCATGATTCGCAGGAGGAAGGTCCAAGAGATATTGTTATAGGCTTTGGCAAACTCCAGCTTCAAGTACACTACATGTTACTCAATTTGTCTCACCTAGTGCATACCTTCATATGTCGTTGCGACATTGCCGAGAATATGCTGACCCGGCAAGAAACCCAATTGTTCCTGACTAATTGTTTCCCCCATAATCGCCTTTGATAGTTCTACAAAGACCTTTGCTATGATCTTGTAGACGACCGACAGTAAGGTAATAGATCGCCAATCTAAAATAATTATAAGGTCTTGTTGGAATTAAGATGATGATGCCGGTGTTGAGAATCTTATCTAATTGTTGTGACTACAACATATTCTAATATCTATGCCAAAGCAATTTCGATTACCAATCCCAAGAGGCCCTGAAAAAATCCACAGGAATGCCATCCATTTTCGGACACTTATTAGTAGCCATGAGGAGTTGCTTTTTCAATATCTTGAATGGTGAGTGGAGCTTACAGTTGCTACTGAGCTAGAGAAATCATTGGAGACACTTTCAATAGTACAATGTCTTGCACTTCATCCTCAAAAGGAAGTGATATCCTTACAAAGAAGGAACTGAAATGCGCTGAAAGGAATTGCTTTACTTGCTCTTGAGTGGAGATGATATCACCATTCTCACCCTGAAGAGAAGTTAGAGCGGTACTCTGATGCCTCAAATGAGCCACCCTGAAAAAAGCCTTTGAACACCTGTCTCCATCATTAAGCCAGACAAGTCCTGCTTTCAACTTGGCCGCCTTTACATCATGTTCCTTCAATTCTTGAATATGTCTCACAAGTTCTGCTTCAGACACAAAATCCAAACCCTGAGCCTAAGCTTCTCTAGTTCATCATATTCTTGCCTCAACAGAGCTCTTTCTCGTTGAGTGCGCTCACGATCCCACTCCTTCATAAAAGACTTGGCATTCGCAAAAGCTGAAACATGCATTCTCATGAGACTCGTGGAAGATGGAGTGGACTCCTAGACCTGCTTGCAGGTATAAATAAAGTCTTCATCCTTGAGATACTGGGTGTTGAGTTTGAATAATGTCTTTTCGCGCATATGATTGGGTAGAGCATGATGCCTGATTACTTGAGGATGATGGTCAGATACGGTTTGAAGCAAGTAATTTTTGTGAAAGATGACAATGAGCAAGTGGTGCACACTCATGTTGGAGTAGCACCTATCATGTCTAGTTGCTACTCTTGTTTCCCCTAAAGCACCATTCGACCATGTAAAGACTGCATCACCTGGAATCTCTAGAAAAACATATTCAAACAAGAGCTTGTTCTATTGCTCTTTCTCAAATCCTAAAACTGCCTAACCACCACCAAGTCTGTCAGCTGCATCCTCAACCATGTTGAAGTCGCCAAGAAGCAGCCACGCCACGTTATCCCTCCAGTTTTTCACCTTGTTCTCCAGGGAAACCCACATAGATGCTCTCTGCGTGGGTACATTAGAGGCATAAACATTGACAATACCCCACTCATGTATGTTCTATTTCCATTTAATGACTGACCATCTATCCCACTTATCCTTTGCTGTGAAGATTGTCGCAGTATCCAGAGACTACGAGATGAAAGTACCACCTCAGGACCTACCCAGACACTCGATAAACCAACATGCTGGTGATCCAAGAGGTTTAATAAACCCCCTACAGAACCTCTGTGACATGTATGTTCTTGCAAACAAAAAATTTGCAAAGATAAACTTTGAACAACCTCTGTAGCTCTAGCTCTCTTTGTGAGGGCGGACTTAAGGCCCCCTGCATTCCAACTAAGAACATCCACTTTGAAGACAAAGGATCGAGCACATCTTTTTTCTTTCTCCTCTTCGAGCCCTTATATACAGGTTGGGGGCACCACCATAGATGACCACCGCGAGTTGACCAGCTGGTTGCATCGCCACATCTCCATCAAGAAAGGTATCTAAAGCAGATCCTGAGTCCTCCACATCATTGACAAACTAAAAAGACTGGTTAACATTGTTAGCCTCATCTGCACAAAGATGTTGAGTGCATTTATGACACTTATATCGAACCTCGGCCCATTCTTGCTGAAGAGGTGGAGGAGATTTAGAAGAAGAAGACACATGAGGTGGTACTAAAGGCGGTGAAGGAGGTTGGGTAGGTGGTGTTAGAGCCACATGCTTTACAAAGGCTTTAAAAGGTTGCCCATCAACAGCGGATGGACAAGGTTGGGTGATCGCAGTGGGACGGAGGAGGAGCACTAAAATGCTTTGACTGAACTTGGCGGCTAAGAAAGGTGACACACTAGCCATGGACTGAGAAGCACTCACTGTGAAGTCCCTAAAGATGCCAACAGGGGCTAGAGACAATGAGGCCCTAGGAGCAATAGGATCAGATGAGAACAATTTACATGATGGAAACCAACGACACAAATCACCTCCATTTCAACAGATAAAGCTTAAAGCATAAATAGAAACTGACTACTATGAATGACCATGTGATTGGGAAGGCTCTTGTTCATCGAAAGAGCTACACAGATCTCTGCGCCTCCGGCAATTGAATGTGCAATATAGATTCTCAATGCGATGGACTTAAGAAAAGAAGAGGCGAGAGGTTAGGAGCAGATCAACTGTTTGAAACCAATCTGGAGCCTTTGTTGTGACTTTCCAGGATAATATACGGTATAAAAACCTATATTATACTGGCCACGTGATTGGTACATGCCATATGTATGACATGTACCTGATAGATGGTATAAGATGTCCCATGGGGTGGCGCACCCCTAGACCCCAATATATTGCACATATGGGAATATGCCAATATATTATGCTAACCGCCACATGGCATGATCTTAGACCTTGACCTATCCCCATCAAACCCTAGAAGGGTGTACCCTAAGGGTACCCCCTCTGTAAAAGGGAGAAAAGCCTAAAACGTCCCCCTTTGGGATCAGCGTCAACAACAGCCAGGGTCGCCATCAACAGGAACTCCAGCAGTCGCCATCAGGGTTCTAGCGACGACCGTGGGCGAGCAGAGGAGCGTTTGGAG
Source organism: Isoetes engelmannii (assembly GCA_011763485.2). Lineage (NCBI taxonomy): Eukaryota > Viridiplantae > Streptophyta > Lycopodiopsida > Isoetales > Isoetaceae > Isoetes > Isoetes engelmannii. The sequence goes on from JAANSK020269393.1 coordinate 9,568, forward strand.
CAATGGCGGGCATAATCTAGCCTTGCAGCAGCAGCGAAGCTCATTGTGCTAGACGGTTCCAAGATCTTCATCCGTTTGCATCGGTTTCAGCGGCATGAATGGGGTCCAAGGCATTGGGGGCAATCAAGGATCCGGTTAGTGTCTATTTTGTTAGCCAATGCAAGCTTCACAGCTTTTAGTAGGCCGTATTAGTATTTGTTCTTAGTCTTAGGCGATCTCTAGAACCCAAGAACCCATACCAATAACCTGGACTAACGAATGAACCCTAATCATGTTGATTCGATCTGTTAGGTTAGATATGTTATTTCTGTTATTTGATTCATTCTGTTATATTAAGATGGATGATTATCTCTGTTTGCACCTCCTGTCTATTGGAAAGGGGGTAGAGACCCAAGCCTGATTAGTAGTATGATCCTAGTTTTGGGCCTCATTAGTTCTCAACTAATTGTGGCCTGTGCACAAGAGCTCGCATGTGCTGTAGGTGGAGGGGCCAGACTGGCTCATAAGGATGACCTTGCCCCCATAGCGGTGGATTCCTCTTGTGTGTAAAGCCTACCAGGGAACGGTGTGAGCTAGGCCTAATACCATTATGCACTGCGTGTGGCTCTTGGTATGGGCTCGACACCTCTTGGGAGGCACGACCTCCTTCAATGGGGTTCAAGTCGTATACGGGCGGTGGTCGCCCTCTAGCTCGCCTGCTATGGCATGGATTATCTGGTAGGGAGAAGTCCCTTACCTGCCTCATCGGGGACTGGGAAGATGCAACCAATGAGTAGCCTCCTTGGCTATGTACCCAGCCGGCTATGGTCAAGCCCCAAAGCTTATCAGCCTATCTGCAAAGTATGCATAGGAGGGGCGGATGGAGTGGACAACCCAACGACCATGTTCTATGCCAGCAAAATCCATTGCCATGAATTCTATCTGCATTGAACTCTGGAGACCCAAGTCGTCAGTCATACCATTGAGTCTGAGCCCTGGGTAGGATTTGCCATTAATGTTATGATGCAATGATGTTTACAGGTGATATGGTGATCTCCACCCTTCGAGGTGGTATTGTATATATTGTATCTGTTATTTATACTTATGTTTTATGCTTCTGCATTGATAGGTGGATTCCGAGGGAGACGGGATCAATGACACGTCCAGTTCTCCCACGTGAACCCTTTTGCACCATCAAGGATTCCACGTCAGATGGACGACCTTAAGTTGGTGTTATGGCCAGCGAGGGAGAAACTCCAGTTTCTATACGATGGGAGCATCGTACACTAGCTGAGAATGTCATAATGGTATCAGAGCAATGATCTTGGTAGACTAAGATCGAGCACTGGCCATTTCCCAACATGACTAATTTTCTAGATAACATCCAAGTCTTGGACACCAGGACAGAGCGTCGAAATTGGGAAAATTTTCTTTTCCAGCCAATTAACAAAAATTAGGCAGGTAGCGCCCAACGACTCTCACCCAGCACCAAAGGCACTTGTGAGACTCTCACAAGTCCAGTTTGCACATGGTGAGAGTCGTCCCCCCATCTCACGCCGTAAATAACCAACTTTAGTAAATAAGTAGTCAAAGTTAGCGTAAAATGTTTCGTAAAGCTGAAGTGTATACTTAAAACACTAAAATAGCAAGGGATAAGTGAATTTGAACCCACACTCTCACCCAGCGCCAAAGGCACTTGTGAGACTCTCACATGTGTGGACAGTGAGAGTCGTCCGTTTACTATGACCGTTGGCTTTTTTTACTTAAAAAATTTTATTTTTTGTAATAAGGGGATTTGAATCCCTAACCTCTTAGTATGAAGCCTAAGACCTTAGCAACATGCCAAGAGTCTCATCATATATTTTAAACATGTTTAGTTCCTTATGTACAACATTAACCAATTTAAGATAAGAAAGGGATTTGAACCATGACCTCTTGACTCCTTGTTAAGTGCACTTGCCATTAGACTAGTATAATATTAAGTGTAGTCTTTCACTTGTTTTCTTTGATTATTCAAGGAGATAATTGTGAAATTCTTTTTTTTTTTTAAACTTGTAAGAAGGATTTCAACCTTGAATATAATCCTCTAATCATTGTAGAAATGCATTTCACCAGGCCATAAGCATGCTACACCTTGTCTTAAAAAGTACCAATAAGGGACCATAAAACTACCTAAAAAAGTATCTAACACTGGGTACTGGGTAGTTTTTTA
>JAANSK020269404.1:0-11757 GCA_011763485.2 Isoetes engelmannii
TGCAGGAGCTTCTGTTTGGCACCATAGTCCTCATAGAGGTCTGCCTCTCAGGAGTTCCCGGACCCAGACCCCAAACACTGGCGCCGATGCCGGGTCTTAGTGCTTGTCGCAAGATGTCGGCTTGTTGGATTCTGGCTTGTTCTTTTGACCTCCTAACAGACCCAATAAATGGTAGGTCCAATATGACGGTGGAACAGAGCCTCTGTAACTATGGCAACCTTTCGTATAGGATAAGTTATGGATTATTGAGCTGTCACCATCTGTATTTTCAAAAAAATGACTTGCTGTAACCCAAGAATTCTCCACCATTTCCTATAATTGGAGCTTTCCAAAGCTGAATCCTTTAGAATAGCATTTCCCTTTCAAAATAATGTCTAAGATCCTTCCCATATCTGGGTCACCCTCTTGGACTACATTTTTGGATGGATGCATACTTCAACTAACCTCAACTCTATCAAACAAGTATATTCTAATAAACAGAATGCTTAAAACATATAATAACAGCAAAACGAGTGGTCAAAAGAACAAGCCACAATCCAATAACCTGCTCAAATATGACAGCACTAGCATACCAATGTGGCAATCTGATGTAATGTAATAGAACTTGCTAAATTGATATATCCCAGCTAACTTATTGACTTCAAAAGACGCATACAAATCTTTATGAGCATCTTTGGCTGCTGCACACTAAGCTAAAGTGACGTTGATGTCCAATATGCCATCTATCGTATAGTCATGCTCAAATTTGCTCAATTCTTCCATACTTCCATGCTAAAAATATGCAAGGAAGTGGTTTTCTTGATTCTCATGTTTTTTTGGACTATTACAAAGCTGAAACTCAGGTCTGAACCATTCTATGCACATTTCATTCGTCAAAACATAAAAAAATTAGCAATTTTAACCCACTATTTGGTGCCAAATCATCAAAGATAAAGAGGGTTGCCAACATGACTGTCACTAAATTCAAGAGCATGTAACATATCTTTAGAGTTCTCAAATGCCAAATATCAAAGTTTTCCACTTGTATTTCACATAATAATAGTTCATCATCATTCAAATATACTTCACATGTATGAAAAGTTTCGAACTCTAGGCTGCCCATGCATCTATCACCTCTGCGAGAATGCACCATCAAAAAATATTTCTTCCTTTATAGTGAGCTGATTTCTCCTTGTCCGCTCCATATTTGATGTTAAAATCAACATCTCTACTTGCTCATGCTCTAAATCTTGTTGAATGAAAGTTTATCAAGGGGTTTTTATATGGACTCCTCCTTCATATTTACATGAGTTTCATGGAGATACTTGTCTGCAACTCCCTGCTGCAAATGACACATTTCTGAACTTTGAGTACCTTTAAACCACTTATACAAAGTCTTATCTTCATTTTCACCCACTTGCAAGATATGAAAATAATTAAAACCTTCCTGCTCTGACACCGTAGCATCGTCTTGGCTGACTTTTAACTGTGGGCTGCTCCAAGAAGGATTGCAAAGAAAGGTATACTTTGCTGATTTGAAATGATGATCTATAATAACCTTGTGTTCTCCTTGAAAGATATTCATTTCATGCTTCTTCCATGCAGCCTCAACTTCTACCACATCTAACCATGTACGGCTTAGCAATGAAGTATAAGTTTCAGCATGTACACTCTCTAAAAATTTTAAAACCATAAAATCCAAGACAGCTTCCACATCATAGGCATTACGCAACACATTCCTTGTCACTCCCTTTTAGGCTGAACCTTCATTTAATTGAATACTTTGAGCATCATAGTTATTGGTTCCATCATTTTCAATCCAACTTGAAGCATTACATGGTAAGACATTGCATTCACTCCGCTGCCTATATATATGGTAGCTTCTTTAACTAAGTATCCATTGATAATCACATCATAAATAAATGGCCCTGGATCCTGGGATTGACCGGCCGATGGCTTTGTTATATTCTTGTTGCTATCATTTGATAGAAATTATTGGACTGAAATTTCTGATTTTATTCTTCCGCCTAACTCTTGCAATAAGTTGGGAGAAAATTGCATCAATTGTTCAAGAGTAAGTATAATTTTTGTATCCAAAACTCCGCTGATCACATCATCTTCATTTTGAATTTCATCCTCCGCCATTGGAGGCGTCAATATGGGTTGAATGTCTTCTATAGGCTAAAACAGTTTTGTGGGTAGCACATTGAATTGCACCATCTTAGGTGATGGTACCTTTAAAACTTGTCCCCTCAAAGCTCTTGGCAAAGATCTCTTAGTCTTATCTCTTCTTCTTGCTGAAATGGGTCATCCTCCACCTCAACACAATTCTCGACTGATTTTGCCTTCTCTTGCTTCTTAAGCTCCTCAATAAGAGCCTTAACTTGAGAAATATTAATGTACCTTGCATCTTGAATGCGAACATCATTATTAGAAAGAGGGATTGATTCAAACACGTGCTGCATAAACTTTAACAAATTTTAAAATTTATCAGCTAGGAATTGATTTAAGTAATTCATCTGGTTCTAATTCATCCTTAAGATAAGATTTAGCTGCTTCTAAGACCCGATTGTTAAGATCAATTTTTTACTGATAGGACATTGGTACTTCTCATTTCTGTAACTGTGACTATGATATAAATTACATGGAGATGGCTCTGCTTGCAACAAGGCAAGTAAGTTTTGCAGAATAAGATGTGATTGTAGTAGCTGTCCAGTTGGTATATGGAATAATGTTTTTGTTCTGAATTTGAGAGAATAGGATGCCTTGTCTAAAATAATGTAAAAAGCACCTTTCGACAAGTTCAACTCATTATGTCTTTGGCGGACAAAACTATTTCGTGCAAAATAGGGGAGTCTAAAGAAACCCATTGTTCATCAAAAGAATTGTTTCTGAAATGCCATGCCTTTAGAGATTATTTGAGGCCATACAAGCTCCTTCGGAGTCTGCAGACTTGAGCTTCAATCCAAAATGATAAATATCTAGCCTTGTTTTTCCTTATAGCGCTTTTTGTGTTGCTTTGATGGCCTGCTCTGAGCGCCTACCCTGAGCGCTCATATAAGTCCGGTCAGATCCAACAAGCATCAACAATCGATCCAGTAAGATCCAACAACAGATCCAGGCATAGCTTCTACGACCCCGATTTCACACCCCAGGATCACGGATTTGGCAGTGATTGTGACGAGCCTGCCGAGTTGACCCTCTTCGCAACTCGGGATCTCTAGATCTAGGTTGGTGTGCAAACCTTACAAACCTATGATATTGGTGAAGAATCTAATCTTCCTCTTGCATGTGAAATTCATAGTCCAAACATAATAGCCAATTGCTTTGCATTCAACATATCCACAATCTTTTCAATTCCAATATCCACTATATATTCTCAATCCATATACAACATCAACTGAGCAAATCAAATAGAAACTTCTAGCTTTAGGACTCAAGCACGGTTCTCGGCAACATTGCCACCACCGACTTGATCACTGCCTTGTGAATTGACTGCACATGCATTCAATGGGGTTAGTCCTCGTGACTAAGTGGGGATCCCTAGCTGCTACTGCATACATGGAAACACTCTGGAATCTTGGATAACAAGAACATGAGCAACATCAAAGACACAAAGTCCTATGAACAATGCTAGACAATGTCAACAACATAAACATCATGACCATCAAGAGCAAAGAATCAAGACAAAGTACCAAACAATAGAAACAAAGCTCCGGGATAAGGGGAAGCTCAGCCAGCCTACATGCAGGCCATGTTAGCAAAAACATGCCCAGCCAGCTTACATTCCAAGCCCTGTAGCAGAAACATGCCCAGCCAGCTTACATGCCAAGCCCTATAGCGGGAGTCACAAGAGTACTGACGTAGCATTCTTGCCAGGAGAACTACGCCCGGTGTCACAAAACACAGGAACAACATAGAACACAGATGACATCAGCATAGCGAAACTACCCAGGCCACCGAACCTTGAAGGTCGAGCCCGACGGATCCAATAAACATCAAGTTACCATGACAACAATGTGGCAATGCAAAGACCATAAGATGTATTCATTATACAATTTCTAAACATATGCCTAGACCTTGTTTCGGCCGAGGTTGCCTATACAACCCTATCATGTCGAAGCATCTTGTTATATAACAGTTTTTCATGCAACATCTCATGTTGCCATTTCCCCCATAAGGAGTGCAATACCAATGTAATGTACTAGCTATATTATGTTGTCCTTCTTATTGCAGAAGCAAGAGTCCTTGCCATAGCCACATCATAGAAGGCCCCATAAGCTTCTCATTATAACACTCGAAAGCCCCCATGGTCCATCTCAAGAACCATTGTGCAATAATACATTTAGCTATGGTTTTAATACCTTGTATTAAAACTCCACATTCCTTACCTAAAAGAATTACTTGTGCATTCACACCGAAGTCTCCAACTTACGCTCTGCCAGCTTAAAAAATTGCAAGGCCTCTTGACCGCAACTACCTGGAACTCCTGTCAAGCCATCCCCCAGGCTAGCCCCATCTCCAAAAGCAAACCGTATATTAATCTCCATTTCTTAGATTATTGATTAAGAATTTCTTCCTTACTTAACACAACATCAAGCAAAACAAGTTTCGACATTTCTCACCCATTTAATTAGCTTTTGCAGTACACACACTTGACTTATGGAAGATCTACACTCAGTTGAAGCCTCGTCTCCTTCCTATTTCACCTTCAGCTCTTCTCATGTTATTCTTGAAGGTTTTATTATGACCAAACAAAATTAACCACATGCAACAAAATGTCAACCAACAATTAACAATTATAGTCCAACAAACCCAAAATAATGCAGGCCCAAAACTTGGGTCTGAACCCGACCTGCACAAACTAGGCATGCCTGATTAAGCACGGCCCAAGAGATCTGAGGCCATATCAGCCCCTTCCAGCACCAAATCGGCAGGTTCTAGCCTACATCGACCTGTTTCCAGGTGCTTCTAACCCTTTTGGTCCCATCCTAGATGATCTTCGTTGCAGATACAACCTATATCGGCCAAACCTACATCCCAAGAGATCTGAGGCCATATCGGCCCCTTCCAGCACCAAATCGGCAGGTTCTAGCCCACATCGACCTGTTTCCAGGTGTTTCTAACCATTTTGGTTCCATCCCAGATGATCTTCGTTGCTACAATATATAATCTCTCAATTTGATCCCTCCTGGGTCAATTTCAACCTATTTCAGGCCCTCTTACTATAGTTTTCTCATCAGTAGCATCTCACATGCTTGCTCCAGTAAAAAGCCTCCCAATCCATGGTTCTTACAAAAGCAAGAACAAATTCCACAATTCTTACAAAAGCATTCACAAATTTGTTCCTGGCAGCCTATGCAACTCAATTGAATCCTAAAATCAGAAATCAAAATGCCACCTGAGAAGAGATATTTGATGCAGTATCTAAGCTTGAGCTTCCAGCTTCCTCGGTGCAATACAGCCTCCTCCGGTGCAATCTCTCCAGCTCCTGGATCCTCATTTGCTGCTCCCAATCCTTCTGGTGCTCCTTAGCAACCAAAACTCCAGAAGCTCTCTCTTGAAAATCCCTTTCTGCAACCCTTTGCTTATCTGGATATGCCATACATGTATCTCCTTGTATTTATATACAAATACTGTACAATACAGGCCTCTAAGCGTCTAGGACCGTTACAATCTCCCCTTCTAAAATTTAACCCATGTTCTCATGGGTCGTTCACATATCTAGGCATTTGTCAAATCAAAACTTCACCTTAGAAGTACAACCGCTATCATCTTATTTACTAAACATGCCACCAGAAAACCTTACCAGAACATTATCAAAATTGCTTCCATTGCTTACATGGGAATTTTCTCCCTTAGGACCTTATGCTAATCACTAAACCCCTAGACACAGCTCCTCCTTCTGAGGATAGCATCTCCAAATGTTTCTGAAACAACAATCATTAGCATCATAATTTCATAATCTCAACTTAATCCATGACCCTTAAGATCCAACACGCTCTGATACCAACTTGTGACGAGCCTGCCGAGTTGACCCTCCTGGCAACTCGGGATCTTGTCAAAACTTTACACTAGATCTAGGTTGGTGTACAAACTTTACAAACCTATGATATTGGTGAAGAATCTAATCTTCCTCTTGCATGTGAAATTCAGTCTAAACTTAATAGCCAACTGCTTTGCATTCAATATATCCACAATCTTTAATGGAAGGAAGGAAGGAAGGAAGCATATTTTAACGTCGCACCACAAAGGCAGCATCCAATGGACATGCGATGACACAGTACAAAAGAGGACCGAAGTCCTTAAACAGAACAGGGACCGAAGTCCTGGAGCAGCAAACATCAAACTTCTATGTTTACATGCTTACAGTTTAGTATGTTCTATTAGATACCTAAGCATACCCCAGCCATGGATCTTGAGGCCACTGGTCACGAATGATCGCAGCCCCTCCCCTGTAAACCGCCCATTTCCGTTGTGACCTCGCTTCCCGCACTCTGCGAAGCTCCTCCCTCCAGCTACTGAGTTGAGTTAGCGTAAGGTCTTCCTGTACAGAGAAACTGGTATTCCGAAGATGGCTGCCATGCTGGAGCACATGTAATCTGTCTTGTCGTGCCCTGAAACAGACCAAATCAACAGCTTCAATTCCAATATCCACTATATATTCTCAATCTATATACAACATCAACTAAGCAAATCAAATATAAACTTCTAGGTCTAGTTCAAGCACGGTTCCCCATTACATTGCCGGCACCAACTTGATCACTGCCTTATGGATTCACTGCATGGAATAATTTAAGGGCATGCTGATGATTTTTTAAGGACGATTTTTTAGCACATTTTCAAAAAATGTTAGCTAAAGTAAAGGGCAAAAGTTGGGAAAAAAATTATAATTTTAGCTTAACTTTTTCTGGGCCCACGTCGACCTTCATGTTCTTTAGCGAAACGCTAGAAAGTAAGAGAGTGAAGATTTATAATGTTTAGCCAAACCATAGAAACTTTTGGAATGAGTTTTAGGAAAGTTTAGCTAAAATAATTCTAGGTAATAAGAAATATATGATTAGTAATTTATTTTCTAGTATCCGTGGAATAATTTGAGGCCTAGCCTTAGCTAGCTGGCATTTTTTTAGCATGTTTCCACAAAGAAAATGATTAAAATGAATGAAAACAACCGGGAAAAAGCATAATAATTATAGTTTATCATTTTTCGTGCCCACACCATAGAATTTTTAGGATGAATTTTGGGTTAGTTTAGATAAATTCTAGAAAGTATGAGAGGAAAATTTTATAGAGTTTAGCTAAGCCACAGAAAGTTTTGGGTTTTGTTTCGGGCAAGTTTAGCTAAAGTCATTATAGCTAATAAGAAATATGCGATTTGTAATTTATTCCTTGATTCACTGAACATGCATTCAATGGGGTTAGTTTTTGTGACTAAGTGGGGATCCCTGGCTGCTGCAACATCAAAGACACAAAGTCCTGTGAACAATGCTAGACAATGTCAACAACAAAAACATCATGAGCATCAGGAGCAAAGAACCAAGACAAAGTACCAAAGAACGTAAACAAGGTTCCGGGACAATGGGAAGCTCAACCAGCCTACATGCAGGCCATGTTAGCAGAAACATGCCCAGTTAGCTTACATTCCAAGCCTTGTAGCAGAAACATGCCCAACCAGCTTACATGTCAAGCCCTGTAGCGGGAGCACAAGAGTACTGACGTAGCATCCTTGCCAGGATAACTACGCCCGGTGTCACAAATCACAAGAACAATATAGAACATAGATGACATCGGCATGCCAGAACTACCCAGGCTACCGAACTTGAAAGTCCGACCTCGGAGGATCCAATAAACATCAAGTTACCATGGCAACAATCTGACGATGCAAAGGCCATAACGTGTGTTCATTATACAATTTCTAAACATGTGTCTAGCCTTGCTTCGGCCGAGGTTGCCCATACAACCCTATCATGTCGAAGCAGCTTGTTATATAACAGTTTTCCATGCAACATCTCATGTTGCCATTTCCCCTATAAGGAGTGCAATACCAATATAACGTACTAGCTATATTACGTTGTCCTTCTTATTGCAAAAGCAAGAGTCCCTGCCATAGCCACAACATAGAAGCCCCCATAAGCTTCTCATTATAACACTCGAAAGCCCCCATGGTCCATCTCAAGAACCATTGTTGCAATAATGCATTTAGCTATGGTTTTAATACCTTATATTAAAACTCCACATTCCTTAGCTAAAAGAATTACTTGTGTATTCACACTGGAGTCTCCAACTTACGCTCTTCCAGCTTAAAAACCTGTAAAGCCTTTTGACTTCAACTGCCTGAAAACTCCTGTCAAGCCATCCCCCAGGCTAGCCCCATCTCCAGAGGCAAGCCATATAATTATCTCCATTCCTTAGATTATTAATTAAGCATTTCTGACTTACTTAACATTTAACATCAAGCAAAACAAGTTCTGACATTTCTCGCCCATTTAATTAGCTCTTCCGCTTGACTTATGGAAGATCTGCACTCAGCCGAAGCCCCGTCTCCTTCCTATTTCACCTTCAACCCTTCTCATGTTATTCTTGAAGGTTTTATTATGACCAAGCAAAATTAACCACATGCTACAAATTGTCAACCAACAATATAGTCCAACAAACCCCAAAATAACGCAGATCCAAAACTTGGGTCTGAACCCGACCTGCACAAACTCAGCCTGCCTGATTAAACACGACCCAAGAGATCTGATGCCATATCGGCCCCTTCCAGCACCAAATCGGCAGTTTCCAGTCCACATCAACCTATTTCCAGATGCTTCTAACCCTTTTGGTTCCATCCCAGATGATCTTTGTTGCAGATATAAATCCTTGCTATAGCATATAATCTCTCTATTTGATCCCTCCTATACCAGGTGATTTGCATTTCTAGATCATATAGCTTAGTTGGTGACTGTAGATTCACCTTAAGAAATGTTCATTTTGAATATTTAAAGATTTTCAAGCTTAAGAATGGCCTTTCTATGTTCATCCAGTTATAAGTCAAAAACACGAAGATCTTGCAGGTGTTGAGCTTCCCCAAGTGAACAGGCTAAAATAAGTAAACAATAGGTTATCCTATTCCTAGCTTGTTAAGAGCACTATGTATTCCTGGTCTCCTGTACCCATTGGATTGTTATACGCAGATAAACCTATGTCTCTCTATCTCTCCCTTAATGTTTCTCTTTTCAATGAGAAGATAACTGTTGATCTTGATTTTAAATGGAACTTCTTTAAAGGCTGTCTAATTTCAACTTGAAACCCATCTAAATTTTCTCCTAAGCTCCTGATAAGCTTCTTCATATGACAAATCACTTATAGAACCAAGCATTTGATGTTCAACGTTGTCTAAGAAGTAATTTATTCTTACATGTTGTTCTAGAATCCATAATATATCAAGCCATGCAACTTGGACGAGAAAAAAGAAATAGGATTGTCATTTTTCCCGACATGTTGTTCTAGAATTTATAATATATCACAACCATGCAACTTGGATGAGGAAAAAGACATAGGGTTGCTCTGGAAGAATCTGATGCAAATCTGAATAACTTGATGTTCAATATGCATTTGTACTGAACGATTAATCATGCATGTCCGGTCTCTGGAATTTTACTCTGGTTCAACTAAATTTCTAATATCTAATGTCTGAATCATGTGTTTGTATGTAATGACAGGTTTAACCTATTCATTCCAAATTGTTTATAAGGCATTTGAAACTATATGATTTCTACATGTTTCTGCTGCATATATGGCATGAAGAAGTTTGGATAATAGAATTGATATAATGGATGTGAGAAATGAAACACTACTAAATAACAAGAAGTCTACAAGGTACAAAGTTTACCTTTTGGAAGGATGTTTCAGCACAAGCAAATGCGTCAAAGCCCACTTACCGTGAGTTGGAGGGACGGCCAAGCCCACCCACCCTTTGCTGACAATCAGTCCTTTTCATTGCCCGCTACTACAGGAGGAAGCCAGATGTGCGGCCTCAACACTCGCTTCTTCACAGGCACTACTAGGGACTGACGTCCAAAAAATCCCTCCGCGTATGCTAGTCCCTGCAGCACGCATGGGGTCTTGGAGTAACCCAGTCCGCCACAGCGGGAGGACAGCACACTACCCACGTGATGGGCCAGAACTTGCTAGTGCAAGAGATCGCCTTTTCGAAATGGTCCCGCTCCCGCAGGATAATCAAATAAAAGTGTCGTAACAAACAGCAGAGGACCAAAATCCTAGGCCTTCGCCATGCACCTGGGCCACACTAGAGAAGGAATGATCGTCCTTTATAGCTCAAGGCTGCTCATAAACGAAACGGGTTTCGAATTCAAGCTGCCATGCATCTGCTCAGGCTCTAGGAGGGGCAAGCAGAGGTCCATAAATATCTGGATATTGGCAATACTAGAGTTGTGGTGTACTAATACAATACTTTATGTAATCAGACTCCCCCCTCTTCCTTCCTAGCACCTAGACCCCTAGGACTAAGAACACTACAGAAGCCACCCCGCATTTGCCACTCTCCCCTTCCCCTTATTTGACCGTTGCTCAGAATAATAGCTAATGAAGTCAGACTACTTTCAAAGATAGCCTCTGAGTTAAAACAGCTAAGACTAGTGGAATCCGACAAGAGCGACAAGTGTACCCCCACAACTAACGGTGACGCACCTCTGCACACTACTAGAACAAAGGTTTGAGTAAAAGGGCCTCTGCCTACCCCCACAAAATTCCAAATTTCTACGCCTGCTCAAGGCAAACGTAGATCCAAATGTATGCCTCCAAAACCATTAAGCTACCTCTAGCATGCGAAAGGGGACTCCGCAATACGGAGGCAGCCACGTGGCGGAAGCACAAACTCAAAGCAGGACCGTCCAATAGTGTGATGGGGCAGAGCCCAAAAAGGATCGATCCAACTGTTACATGAAAGGAATGTGTAATTAAGATCAATAAATAGAAAACATACCTGCAGAGGGCACAACATAATTCTAAATTTTATATATCGGATAGTATGCTAGTGTTCCTAGGAATTTGGCACCCGGTGCTTAGTTCTAAATGAAGTTAATCCACTAATGAAAAGCTTAACACTAACTAGAATTAAATATGACCGAAATCATAAAAGATGAACACGTTTTGTACCACTTGATATGCAACAGGGGCTTGACGTGGAACAGTGGACAGCTGGCCGGACGATTGTGGACAACTGGCTGAACGATTCTGGACGCTTCTGGATGCAGGAAGTCCCAACTAGAGAGAGGCCAGGGAAGCTTCACGAAACTCCCGGAGGGACAAGGCAGGGTTGTTTGGGCAAGATTAACCAGAAGGACGAAGCAACTGGCGATCTCTAGAGGGGCAGAACTGACCAGAATGTGGGAAGAAAGGAAAAGTCCATGTTCATGGCAAGGAGAGGAGCAAACCGGACCGAAGCAAGTGAAAATGAGGAAGGAAAGAGCACCCAAATGATTAAATGGGTCAATCTACAGAAAAAACACAGAAGCGAATAGAAGAAAAGCAAATGGAAACCCGCGAATAGACTCACAGCTAAAATGTCGTTTCCAAACAAAAAACTCAGAACATAAGGGAACGACCCCTTAATGGTGAGGTGCCCGTCGTTGGTGGCACCACGTTGGATGGTCAAAAGTTTGACGTGGCAAGGGGGGCAGCCAATGGTGGAGCTGGACTCCCATGCTTAACCTTAAGCTAGCATGGATGTCCCAATTTTGCTTATCTTCAAGCTAGCTAGCAAGGTCAAATCTT
>JAANSK020269415.1:0-11757 GCA_011763485.2 Isoetes engelmannii
GGAGGTAAAAGGCAGCAATCGTATTACTGTCATGATAAAGAAAACCTTGCCCCCAAGGATTTTCGAGGGAAAAATCTTGGTAATAATAAATATGCTGATACAATGTACAATCACATAAAATTGTTCAGTACTGCACTGAAGGGCACAGTTGAATTCGTATATCCATGACCTTCTGAAGGTATAATGCCAACAATCCCATGGAGGTCGTGTTTAGCAGGGCATGTAATGGCTAGCCAGGCAGAGCTAAATGAGTATACATTGCCATGATATGATTGTATGCTGGACAGACATAAGAACATGGCATTCATCCTCAATGTGGCCACATTGGCAACACTAGCAAATGGGCAGATGGGCGAACTAGAAACAATAAGCAACCTAAAACAATAAACAACGTACATTGCCAAATATAGAAAATGACTATAAAATTAAAGTGTTTCATTTCTTGCATAGTCAAGTATCTACATATCTTCAGTTGGATCCCTCACTAGACTACCCTAGAAGCAGGACTCAAAGGCCTTCATTTCAGTAGTACTAAAAGAAATAAAATAAAAATCATACAGATGGGGGTACTAGAGGCACAAATAATTGCCTTTTTAACGTGGCAATATTCCTGGACACAAGGACCAAACGCGCCGGTTTGCAATGCTTTGCAAACCGTATGATGTAGGAAGTTTCTATAAATGGGTTTTTTGGCAAAACCCCATTGAGTATTTGTGTTTCCATTTAAGTTAAACTTATACGATTGGTATTATTTTTGGATGGGCCGAGGGACTTTCTTATGGCATGCGAGGTGCGGTTTTGGGCCGATTGTGTCATGGAGCCCTGGAGTTCTAGGAATTTCTATTCCGGTAAGGTGCTATCCAGTCTTATCCATTTGGTCTGGTGTCGGTGTTATTTTGTGTTTGTTTTGCTGTGGAGTCTGCCCATGCCTGCGCCTCGCTGGGTTCTGTTGTGATCCTTTGTGAAGATGTCGATTCCTTTAACTGGTAAAGGTGGTTGCAGCAATTTGGCTTGTAGTGGAGGCCTTGTAGTGGGTTTAGGAAATTTGCTTGTGTTTACAAGTTTTGCTTGCAGATATGTTCCCAGAGAAAGAGAGCCCCGAACTAGTGGAAATTGCAAGGCAAGTTATCCTTCCAGACGAGTCCTTGGTTTTGTTGTGCCCTCCTCTAAGCCTATTGAAGCCTCCAATCCCTTAATGAGAGCCCTATATTTTTTGTGCATGTGGCTCTGAAGCCCCAATGTGTGGATTTTGGAGATTGGAGAACTTCTGATGTGGATGGTTTCTGTGGCAGATTATATGCCTTTGTTGGTCAGCTGTCTGATACGATGAGCAACATAAATTGTTGTGTAGACCTGTGGCTCACATATGGATGTGGGTGGATGTAACGGACTTATGGGAGACTGCTCGAGTAGATCTTGGTGTGGCATTTCCTGACACCACCATAAGAGGGTGGGATGGGTTCCCCATAAACATCTGGATGTTTTGGCCAGTTGTTTAGGCCGCGGGGGTTAAGGCTCGTTATAGTTGGTGCGCAGGGTTTGAGTTCGAGCCTCCATGGAGGCATGTATGGTTTTGGACGCTATGGAATGGTGTGCTCTATGGTTTTGTGATGCTCGAGAATGAGCATAATTTTAGTGGGAGAGACTGTAATGGACCCATGGGAGACCGCTCGAGTAAATCTTTGTGTGGCATTTCTTGACACCACCATAAGAGGGTGGGATGGATTTCCCATAAACATTTGGATGTTTTGACCAGTTGGTTAGACCGCGTTGGTTAAGGCTCGTCACAATGGAAGACATTCAACTGTCAATTAGGCAATAATTACGAGGGCAACTCTTAGTAGAGCTAGAGTTGTGATGCACAGGAACATGAGAAGATATGATATGCCTTGGCACTCTCGCATGAATGGGCACCTGGACTGAACTGATGCCTTTGGTTGATCTTTTGATAATGTGTTTTAAAATAGGTGTTTTGTTTGCTGGTTCTTGTATGGAAGTACCATAGTATGATGATGCTTTGGATCTGTGGTGGCAAGGTGATGACGCCACCACACTTGTGGTTGATGTGTTGTGTTCCGTGATCATGAAAAAAATCCCGTACAACTTTCGTACAAATTACATACAATTTTCATACTAATTCCGTACAAGTTTATCACGTGAAACCATTAAAAGGGCATATGTCACATTAAAAAATGGAACCATTGAATTAACCCCCCAGGCCCCCCAGTTGTTTATGATGATATTCGCGCAGGGCATCCATCGGTAGGCTCGGACCGTTGGACTCGGGCGATCTTGGCCATCGTTAGGTGCGACTCGTTTTTTAGCAAGTTTTAGTTAACTGTCAGTTCCAAATACGGCACGAAACCAAAGATTGTGATTACGGGTATATGTATTTGGGGCTCCTCGCCAACCGCTGGACACCCTGCGCGAATATCAAACAACTGGGCGGTTTAATTCAATGGTTCTATTTTTTTCATGTGACATATGCCCTTTTAATGGTTTCATATGATAAACTTGTGCGGAATTAGTATGAAAATTGTATGAAAGTTGTACAGAATTTGTACAAAAGTTGTACGTTACCCCAACGGCCAAACCTGGGGGCAGTGTGGGAATTTGACACCCCAGAGGGTGTCAGTGGCAAAAACATGTATCAAAGAGACATTTTTCTGGGAGAAATGTGTCAAAAAAGGCTTTTTATTTTGAGAAAATGTGTCAAAACAGACTCCAAAAAGTTTGAAGTATGTCATTTGACACACTACAAATTATAAAGTGTGTCAAAAAAATTTAAGCGGCAAAATGGCCCATTTACTGCTTATATGGCTGCTACATGTAGAAATGTTCATTTGTATGGCTACTATAAGCTGTTGTTGTAATTATATAAAGCCAACCCACATACATCAATTTCCCTCTTCACGCTGAAATACGAGACCATGTCGTATAGTTTAAAATGCAAATCTTATTCCCTTGTTGCACATCAATTTCTTGCTTTCTATTGATCAGATTTTCTAGAAGCACCTTGATTAGCATGAAATTTACACTATATGGCTCAACAAACAAAGGGAAAACAAGGAGGATTGATTAAATTCTATTTCATAGATTTTATACTTATTCTATGTAATCTTAACCATTTTTTAAAATCAAATTTTATGTTTAATTATTGATTTGGAATAATTTAATTGCTTTAAACAAAATGTGTCAATAATGTCTTAAACGCGTCAAATGAGATGCAAGAAATTTAGAGGCGCGTCAATTGACACACCAAATTTTGAAAAGTGTGTCAATAGAAAAGCACTATACAATCTGAATTTCCCACACTGCCTGGGGTTTTTTCCAATGCTACACTGTTTCAAATCAAATGGCCCAATTGTCGCTGCTGCAGCGGCGACAGAGGTGGATGTCGTTGATGCTAAAGCTACCATATCCATGCGCTAATGAGAAGAAGGTTTTTCCCCATCGTGGGACTCTCAAGATGGACTCTACACATAGTAGATTGGATGCCGTGGTAGCGATGTTGAAGGAGATTGGTGAAGCCTAACAGATCTAAAGAGGGAAGCTTCATAACGAAACCCTAGACTATGCATTCTCGTTGCCTGCATGTGAGGCAAAGAATGGAAATACCCTGAAACATTCCAAAAAAATACATACATGGGTAAAACCATAGTGAAAAAATTCTAGAAGACAGAAACTCATGTGCGCGCTCTATAAATACATACTATATACCATGAGCTAAATACATGTCACAAATCATATAAGAACCATTGTAAAAAAATCGTATAAATATATGTTGCGCGGCGAACCATTTTTTGTGATATTTAATATGTAAAAGATGTGGAGTTTGTGGATTTGCTGGGTCTTTGCAGATGGCATTGGATCACGGTGGAGTAAAATCTTGGAGCATCGAGCGATGACACCTGGTATGATTTCAATTTTAAAGCTTGCTGGCAACACTTGGGTTTGATTCCCAAGAAGCTTATTCAAAGTTCATATCTTTGTATAGAATAAAGTGTTAAGTAGCAACTGATTCCAATTGTCTAGAATAAGGTGTTAAATAGCAATTGATTCCCAAGGGATGTGCTAGTGGATTTGTGTTTGCATTTATATTTATTAGCAGCCTTGCCTAACCCCTCCTACAAGATTTCCTGCATTCCTAGCGTATCCACTTGTCATGACACGTCATCAACAATCATTCTGCACCATTGGATTTACAAATTTTAGATCTGACGGTTAGAAAAAATAGAAAATGCACAGAAAATGGCATCCTCTTCTTCATCCCTAATGCGCTTTGGGCTTGTATTTTGGTTGGCTCAAACATGCGAAGACCTGAACCTTACCAGTGAAGCTGTAGAAGCAGAGAAGCGGCAGAAAATAAAGGCGAATTGTTTTGTAGGCATTTGGATCAATGGCCTCGGCTATGGGTTAGCCGGTCTTGAAGGGCATGTTGCTGCTTCCAAGATACACTTTCTTCCAATTCCTCCCTTTTCAAATATAGAGAAATGAGTTGTGTGATCATTTTCCCCTATATGTCTTCAAACCGGTCATACCAATTTAGCTTCTCAAACACAAAACTAAGCTCTCTAACAAAGGTAAGATCTGGTCAATCCCATTAGTGGTATGTCATTATGGGAAATAGAAACTGTCAGAAAAATTATATAAGGCAGCACACTGTTAAAGAAGCACATACGTAACCCAGATGTGATATTGGAATCTCCAATGTTATTGCAAATGATCGAGGAGCAGATTGAGATCATCCAAAAACGTTTCTGGATAAGTCTTCTAAGAAGACAAGGAGATCGTAGTTCCCACAATTCTTGGTTAAGTGGACACACTTGCTAATTGAGGATGTCACATGGGTGCTAGAGTCAGCCCTACACAAGGAATACCCAGAATTTATGGAGCAATGTAAAGGATGGCTCGCCATTGCCATCACCGACAATGATTCAAAGGGTGCGTGCATGCATCAGCAGAGATCCGGCAGGGACGAGTCAAAGAGTGCATGCATTTATTTCTGGGTAGTTAGGATGCATGGGTGGTAGTCATGGAGTCATGGGCGATGATGGGATCACCTTAAATGTTCCTTACACCATGATTTAGTGTAGGTTAATTAAGCATGGATAAGTTTTAGATAGAGATCATGGATAAATGCATGATAGGGAACCATCTCTATGACCATTATGGAGGATCAATCACCTCCTACGCCAAGGGCGACAAAGGGTGTAGGTATTAGACATGTAGGGATGATTAAGCATGTTGCATACATGTAGATTAGTATAATATAAAATTAAATAGGGAGTACCTTAAAACCACGAACTATTAATTAAACTAACATGACGTGCTTTGTGCAAACCATTAGAGAAGATCACAACCTGTGGAAGGAAGCGCATGACTACATAAATAATAGTTCTTAGGATTTTGTTTAGAATTAAAGACTCTTAATTATGTTAAATAATGTATGAACTTGCGGGGCTATAAGTTTGTATAAGTATGCGAATATAGCCTTCATAATAATAGGGTCCAATTTATATTCTGGAAGTTTATTGCTTTAATATGTTCTATGTAATAACCTTTTTTATTGCATAAAGTTGTTCCAAGTTCATTACCTTAAGCAATGCTTAGGATGGCATTGTGCTTTGGGGGGGGGGGGGGATGATGTGACGTTCCTCTAGAATATATGATATAAATATATATATTCTACGGCAATGTCACCATACAAATCGCTCTAGGGACTTGTACGTATATCAAGATGGGCCACACTAGGTGGGGCAAGGCCAATTTATTACATAACTTAGCCACACTTATGTGCGAAGGCCTATTATCCACATGGACGCACCCCATAGGTGCAATGCCACGTGGATGTATTGCATTAGAGTCAAGTGGACCAGCATGTAAACCCTAACATATGTAAGGCTAATCCCTAGACCTAGCCCACTTTTGCTCCACCATCTGCTCGAACCTCGAATCATCACTACAACTCAAATTCAAGGATCATCTTCGACAGCATTGCATGCCACAACAGCCACAGGAAAGCAAGCAGCCTGAGGAGCGCCCGCGTCCAAGGGCTTGTGAGAGATGGAGACCAAAGGAGCAGGAGGCAGTTCTTCAGGAGAAGGTATTTTGAGTAGATAGCTAACTTCTAATCATGAACCCTAATCAATGTACTCTAACTGTAAGTTAGATGTATGTGATTAGGATCAGATGTTATTCTTCTTATTATCAAGTTACATGACATATGACGATGGTTGATCTCATGTTGCACCTCTTGTGTATAAGGGAAGGGGGGTAGAGACCTAACAACCCTTTTAGTAGATGATGCTTCTAGATTAGGCCCTATAATTCACATTATATTTCAATTTGTGTATAAAGCCCACCTGGCTGTGGAAGCTATGGGATGATTGAGCACCAAATGACGGGATACTACAGAGAAGTGGAGGGAGGACCCTGCTGAATGCGGCTATTGGACTTATAGTCGGTCACTTCATGTGGGCCAGGTATGGGTTCGACACTCCCTAGGATTAGGTGCCGCCCTGAATCGTCTAGTTAGCAAGTGCCATCCTGGATAGGCATTTGAGGAGTTCAGTAGAGTATGGACATGTGCCCTCACGACTCTCTAGTCCTCCAGGAAACCATAGTGTCTTTGGAAGAGGACTTATCCTTCTCCTGCCTCATCGAATCGGGGAGACGCAACCCGGAGTAGTCTCATTGTGTGATTCCATGAGATTGCATTTTTGGAAGGCTACAATCATCATAAAGCTTGTTCCAGTCTGCATAGGAGGGGCGGATGGAGTGCTCAAGCCTAGCCATTGTCTATATGCCAGCCCGAATCATTGTGATAACTCGGTTTGAACTATCTGGAGACCCTTACCATTAGTCAACTCCTATATGAGTCTGAGCCGGGTAGGAGCCTCCATATGATGCTAGCATGTGTTAGATGTTGTGTGTATGCAGTCGATGATTGGATGGATCTTACTACCATTTGTGGTATTTTCATTATTATAGGTTATATGATGTTGTGCTTATCATATGTATTTGTTTCCGCTACTGTAGGTGCCCAATGAGGAAGGGCCGAAGGACACCATCGTTCCTCGGCTCGATGGTCTAGCCATCTCAATCTCGAGTTCGACGGAGGGCCCATACGATGAGGAACCATTTGATGGGGAATATCATGTGAAGTATACGATGGGCAACATATATGACATGAGGAGCGTCACAATTGGCCTCTGGAATGATGTGTTGCAATGAGATGAAGGATACAAAGAAGGCTGTATAGTGAGATGTTTATAGCAGTTTCTGACAAAGTGCTTGCCCTAGAAAATATCAACTGTAAATGTCCATATGAGCTCAGTGCCAAGGTTTGGATGTAATCGAATTTTGTCAGCCACTAATTCCCATGTAAAATAATCTAGCCAAGCCAGGTTGTATGCGTCCTTGAAGTTTTGCCAGGAACGAAGCCCACCATCAGAGTATCAGACCAGAACATGAGTTATACCTACTATGCACTGAGTCTTAGAATGCATGGAGGAGACAAACGGAGCAGAGCCAGTGGGCTGAGGCAGAGGTATCCAAGAAAAAGAAGAAGTCTGAGAACAATTTGAGGGATGCAAAGAGGCTAACGCACAAACAACTTTTTACGCTTCAAAAACTCCACGAAGAAAAGGAGATGCATGGGGAGGTGGGTTCATGGGGTAGAATAGTGCCCAGAGCAGGCAAGGTTCAAGTGCCGCTTTACCAAATGCACATAAATTCTATAACCTGAACCAGTAGGAGCATCCTATAGGTTTGTGTCTGGTCAAGCAAGATTCTCCAAACAAACTTCCAAATTAAGACACTACTGTATAAAGATAAGTCCATCATACCTAAACTGCCATCGTTTTTGGATCATATAATACACTTCTTCCAAGCAACCTTGACCATTCCTCCTGCTTCATTGCCACTCCAGACAAAATTGTGAATCGTTCCAGCAATCTCTTTGATGCTTGCTTCCTTAGCAAACTATAGGATGTAGATGCTCTGACACATGTCAAGATAGCACACTATTGGCAACAGGTCAATCCCATACTCGCACGAGGCCCGTACCACTACCTATGCACCCATTTGCCCATGAAGAAGCGCAGATTGATAGCTTCTATCCGCATGGGTGCGCATCACCTCTGCATTGAGAGAGGCCAATGGACTCGAGAGGCATGTGGAGGACATGATCTGTCAGTGTTGCCAGCAGGGTGCCATTGAGGATGAATGCCATGTTCTTCAGACCTGTCCAGCATATACTCATATTCGGGCGCAATATGTTCAGTTGGTTTTGTCTGGCCATCCGCTGCATGTGCTACTGGACACGACTTTTGTGGGTTTGCTAGGATCATATCTTCAAGAAGTCATGGATGTACAAACTCAGCTGTGCCCTTCAGTGCGGTATTGAATTGTGTTATACGATTGTACAGTCTACCATCATACTTATTACTGCTAAGGTTCTTCCCTCGAAAACCCTTACTTCGGGATGAGGGTTTTTTAACCCTGACAGTAATATGCTTGCTGCTCTCTCTTTGTTTAGGCCACATAGGTTAATTGGTCTCCATGGATGATAAAAATTAAATTCTATTCTGTTCTAAATTTGGATGTTGGAGCCAGCAACGCAAAAGTGATGTATACATATTTATTGTTCAGAACTGATTTAGCCACCTGAACTCGTCCCGCCAATGGCATCTTTGCGCCTCTCCACCACAAGAGATGTTTCTGCAAACCTAAAATAACATGATCCCACGTGGCAAAAATTTCGATGCCAAAGGGGACCCCTAAGAGTCGGGCCACTGTATTAGGAGGAACCACAATCCACGGGTATTGATGCATGTAAAGAGGGACTGGCGCATCCAAAGTGCACAAAGCACTACGCTTCTGCCAATTAAGCAAGTAACTAGAAGCCAAAGAGAAGATGTCCAAAAGTTTCTTGGCCATAGACAAGTTATCTTCAGTGGCCCTCACCAAAAGAAGGGTATTGTCTATAAACTGGTTACACATTGTCTGTGAGCCATCAACCATACTCAACCTTGAAGAAGGGAATCATCCACCACGTGTTGAAGAAGCTGTGATAAGCCCTCTGCAACAATAGTAAAGAGGAAGGGTGCCAAAGGACACCCCTACCTATTATCTCTTTCCATGAGAAAAATCTTGAATGGTTCACCCTGAAATAAGACAGCGGCTTTAGCAGACTTTAATAATTTCTACATTGTTCTGTAGAAGATACGCCCAAAAATTCTATTTGTGCATAACTCGGAGCAAAAATAAGCTTTGGCGAAATCAAATATAACATATTAAGTTTTATTATATAGCTCTAAAGGTTTAGAGATTGGCTCTGAATGTTTTTGATGAGTGTTGAATTCTAACTTGTCTAGATGTCTAGGAGCCTAATTTATTTCCGCCATCCAATGCTGCACCTAGAGGAAGAAGCCATATTTATGGCCATGGAGGTGTGTCAATTCAGCAAACTACTCCTAGATGCAATTCGAAATGTTGCATTAAGCCTTTCTAACATACATCCCTCACTGATTCAAGGAGGGATACATACATGCATATGTAGAAAACTCTTCATTGTCACTAGGACTTAGTGTTAAATGTCTTGTCAAGTTTCCTCCAGGTTATTTTGCTGGGTTATTACGTAGTGGTATTTATGCATGGCCTTTAGATACAACTTAAATGACTATGTTCAGTTTGAGACTCTCATAAGACATTAATTTTAGAGCGAACTCAGTATGGACTTCATAGGGAAGCAGTTAATTGCTAAGACTTTTCTCTGTACTTTGAAAGCAATAGCATAGGCAGGAAAATGCATATTGCATATAAAAAAGGAGAACTGAGGGGGATTTTAACATCTGAAACTCTTTGATATAGACATGTACTTTAAATATAGCTCAATTTTAGAGGCAGAAGGTGCTTTTGACAAATTCTAGATTCGATCTCTGTGGTTGCACTGACATTTTTTTTTTCGAGTACCAGGTAATGTAGATGGATGTGTCAAACTCCTTATTGGTCTATTTTGCAAGAAAAGGTTGCAAGGAGTTTATCATTCCTACAGCATTTGTCACAACATTTTCCCTTCCGGTCTATATCAGTGGCATGAAATGGTAAACTATTGGCATATAAGAGAATATGACTCCAAGAATACATTCTGGGTATATTACAGTTCTTATTGCCAAGAACCGTAGCTCTTTTTGTATCCAACCCGTGATGACTTGTTGTTGTGGTGGTTTCTTCTCCTTCGCACAGATGTGCTTTGCGACACATTCTGTCCCTGATACGTTGAATGGCCTTAAGTCTAAGGGCGGAAGAGATGACAAAATTGTGCTGATAAATTTACTGGAACGCAATACGAGGTATTAGTCTTGCATGTGTGTATCCTTGGGATGAATTAACACTGATGCTTGTTCTAATCATAGTGTGGTGGATGAAGTTGAATCTTCATCAGGACGATCTACAAGAAATTATCTTAAAAAGCAAGAAATTGCTGGGATTCTAAATACATTAGAATATTCTTCAGGTTAGTGGTAATGCAACGACATTTCTTCTCAGCTGTTAAACTAGTACCAACGTCTATTGTTAAGCTTTAAACAAAATGTTGCCGCAGAGATTAATTCTTTTAATGTGGTGCGATACAATTGGAAGCATCTCATCTCACATCAATGTGGTCTTAGATATAACAAATATCATATATTTTTTTATCATGAAAGACGGGGATCCACACGCATATGGAGCTAACCCTTGTCTTCTAAATTCATCATATTTAAAAGTCACCTAGTATTTTGGAAGCGTAAGAACCTAGTCGATTCCACCTTTTACTCTTTAACATATTCTAGAGCTTAAAATATCAATGTGGAAAATATTAAAATCTAGATAACAATTAAAATTGACCTTAATGATATGTATAACATTAGTTTGTGTGAGAATAAAATGTTTTAGAATATTCTAGATGCTCATGAATAAGCACATCAATAAGCATCTCAATCCGAAATGGAAAGCTTTTTTTTTAAACTTTGCAAAAATCGAAAATAGCATGTATTAGAATTTTTTAGATGCTCATGGATAAGCACCTCAATAAACACGCCAGTCTAAAAATAGAAAGTTGTTTACAAACTTTGCAAAAACTCGGAGCGCCGACAGGAAATTGCACCATGGGAGCGTGCTAAAAATGGAACATGCACCACAGGACGCACGCGCAGTAGGACGTGCTAAATTTCTTGTATATTTTTGTATTGTATGACCGCTATATATTTCTATCTTTGGTAAGGTTAACCATTGTGTATCCATTGAATAGGGTTCTTTTAGGCATAGTTAGAGGTATTTTTATACTGTCGGTATACTAATTTTAGGTTTTTCATCATAATGGCTAGGATTTTGCCTCATATAGAATATTCCAAATTGGTCCTTGTATTTAACAATCAACTATTATAGCATCACATCATACATGCCAATGTCGCCAGCACAGATGTTGGGGTAACCTTTAGTCTATTTTTTTATTCAAAGATAAGATAAGATATATTTTTAACGTCGCACCACAAAGGCAGCAGAGGCAGCATCCAATTGGACATGCGACGGCCACAAGGCAATACAAAGGGGGACCGAAGTCCTTAAACAAAACGGGACCAAAGTCCTGGAACCAATCAGGATGAGTTTTGGCTTTTGGTTGTTCTCGGCATGTACCCTCTCATAGGCCTTTGGCCTCCGTGGACGTTAAAATAAACTTCCTTCCTTTCTTCCTTCCATAATGGACGTGAC
>JAANSK020269426.1:0-11756 GCA_011763485.2 Isoetes engelmannii
CCTTTATCCTCGGCCCCAAGCCATGAGGCTCAATCAATCCCCCACCAGCCTGCCGGGCAGGAGCCATGACATCCGAACCAGTCCGGAAATTGGCTGATTGAAGCAGCAAACCACATGCAAACCGGCTGATGCTATACACCTTCGGAAAGAGCTCAGAGCAAGCTTTCCAACGACTCAAGTTATCCACTATTGTTGGTATTGTTTTCACTTCTTTCAATTTCAATACATGATATTCTGGCAGCAGTTTAGTAGCACCTTGAAGCATTTACGCATACCTTGTTATTATAGACTGTAATTTCTTTTGGCATTTGTTGTTTTCTTCTCTTGCTTAGTCCATCGATAGAGCCATCTATCTTTAAGACTACTTCTCTTACTCTTTTCTTTGCTCTTTGCTCTTTCCTTCTCATTGCTGCAATTTTCTATGTATTGATTTTTGATCGTCAAAGCATTGTTGTTACTGGACCTCGCTATTACCGTTAAAATAATTAACAGTTTAATGGTTCAAGAGAATGTATAACATTGGTAAGCATTTTTAAAGTACTTACCAAAAGTTGCAGGTAAATCAAAAGTTGTTTGAAAACTATCACATTTTTCTTCAAGATTCAATTTCTTTGGTGGTTCTAATTCATTAATAGCATCAAAAACACCGAATTGAGTGTTAAATCGAAATTTTTCTTCATAATTTGTAGTTTTTTTCCCAACAAAAGTTTTGAATTCTTTGTTGTTCGAATTGACTATTAACCTCACAATCATCTGAAATTTCAAGTTCAATTGTTAGCTGTCATATTTGCAAGCAATTGGTCAGTCATTCAAGATATTACCATTGTTAGTATCAATTCTAAATTCCCCCTCAATATTGCAATTCTTTCTCTAACAAGAAGATTAGCATACTCTGGTGCCTCCACGACAAGGCAATTTTCAGTTGAATGAAGAAAATTATGTGCCAAGCGAGAGCATAAGCATACAAATTCCTTGGATTGTTGTCCAAATTACGAATATTGCTTATCAGTGTTTTAGCATCAAACACGACATTGTGCTTCGCAGATTGGAGAAAATTCTCTTCCAATTCATGGCAAATTCATGAAAAAGAATGCACCTCCAACCTAAAGCCAAATATACTATGGTAGCCCCCCCATTCTTTGCCAATTGCCTACTAACCTTTGCACTTACCCAAAATTGAAATTATAATTGATGGGATGGCTTGCTGATCAACCATTTTGGATGTTGGGAAGGGAATTGGCGGGTGATGAACAACTGCGATGGGGTTTGTAGAAATAGGTGAAGGGCATGAAGAAAACCAATGAAGGACACACAACACCTTGCTAGCACCATATGTCGTAACATGCTTTTTTCGTATATACCACCAATGAAATCATACTCCTTACTGCGTTTTTGTGGAAAAAACCTCTAACTTCTCGGATTTTACATTAATTATATAAATACCGAGCAGAAATTTGCCGGTATCTGCTATGAAATCGGATTTTAACAATCTTATCAAAAAATTTGAGGAGGAACAACCCCCCCTCCCCCCAGTTTCAACCTATGGGTGTGACTGAGTGGCTTGTCAAGCTCGTCAGGATATGGGGGCAATTTACATATAGGTCATCGTCACAATAGGCCCTATTTTGCCCTATTAAAACTTCGTAATAGTTCTCGATGGTCGTGGCAAAGCATTTTGCATGATAGTGATGACGATGGTGATGCCAAAATTAGAAGAGACAGAGGAGCACATATTAAACAGCTGCTGAGTGCGAATTGAAGGTCCAAATGTCCTTGATTTTTACAAGAGAATTAAAAGGAAGGATCAGGATCATGAGAATGAGGATGCTGAGTCAAATGAGATGGAAAACACAGAAGTTCAAAACAATGGGAATAACAAAGCTGTATTTCAGTCTAAGTGGTTGATGATATGGAAGTGGATGAGATATGATAGAGACCTAGATGCTGTTTTTCACTCTACGTGTGAATCTTATGCTATTGGAGGCATGTTTTATAGTTCTACCATGTTTTATGCTATTAATTCTTTGTATTTCTATCGATTGTTGGCATTATATAGGCAACAATAAATTTGCAAAAGTTGGCTCTAGAATTTTTAAGACCACAACCTATATGGCTGCACGTAACATGCATATCACAGCAGAAGCAAGGAAGCTAGATGCTGCACGACCTCAAAGAAACCAGTTGTAGTAGCTATTTAAAGAATGCACCAGTCTGTTGATGGTGTTGTTCTAAACTTGTTTAAAGTCACCTATATTGTAGCAGCAAGGTGTTGGTGCTTCTGATTTTCAACATGCTATTGAGCTCTTTGAGATTACTGGTTGTGCTTCGACAATTGTATCGCCATGACCTTGCCTGTCAGGAATTTATTTGTTGTATAGGTGAAAGTTTGAAGTCTTCTTTGTTGGCAACTTTCAAAGCCAGTCCGTTCTTTGGAGTGCTTCTTTGGAGTGCAAGTGCATGAATCCACTAATATTTCTACACAATCACAAAATGTATTCTGTGTACGCTATCTGATTGAAAATGGCAAGACAAAGAGAGATTTTTTTGGCATGTTAAGAGTCAAGGAGACTGATGCAGGTTCTTTATTTCAAGCTTTGTTGAACCATTTGGAGACTCTTGGTTTAGACATAAGTAAGGTTAGTTGGGTTTGACCCTGATGGTGCAGCCACTATGACGGGGAAGAAGACTGGGGTCTCTACTAGATTGAAGGATAGATTTTCCTTTCTTGACATCCATTCATTGCATAGCGCATCGAGCAAACTTGGTTGTTTCAGATGCAGGTAAAATAGAGGGCATGGATTGGTTAGAGCATATAGAAACCCTTCTGAATACACTTGCTTCCCATTTCTCTTGCTGTAGCCAAAGACTAGAGAAATTACAGGGTTTGCTGGAAGAATATGCATGTGATATTTTGCGACTGGAGTGTATCCAACACACCGTTGGTTGAGTCGTCAAAATGCTATCAGCAAGGTTTGTGAGGATTTACCTGCAATTCTGAAGTATTCTCAAACTGAATCGCGGGATGGATTTGCCAAGTTAGCTGATTTTAAGACTATCTATTTGCTGCATTACTTAGCAGACATACTTGAAGGGCTCACGATTCTAAGTAAGATGTTTCAGGCTGATTATGTTGATATTACTTGTATGCAAGAACATCTGAACATCCAGATTAGTGCAATTCGTGCCTACTATATCTTTGAATATGAGATAGATTTGAACGCATGTGCAAGAGATGGAAAATGGTATCCCATTATTCCTGATTATAGGCGTTCTAGTGGGTTTCTTACTGGTTCAAAGTCTTCCCTTAGAGGAAACATGTACAAAGAATTTATAATTACAACGGATAAGCAAGGGTTAGATCTCGAAGATGCTATTATACAACAGAAAGCATTTGCTAGTGCTGTTTGTAAAGGTTTAGAATCGAGATTTGAAGATGCATCTGTGTTAAAACATTTCAGGGCACTTGCCCCAATTTATTTGCCAAAAAATGGAAGCCAATCTAAGAAGTATGAACATGAGTCCTGAAGAACTCATCAAGTTTTATGGCACATGAAAGTGTGTGAATGGAACGCAAGAGAGAGTAGCACCTCTGATTGATGGAGAAGTATTGCAAAAAGGATATCCAGATTTTAAAATTCATGTTGTAGCAAATTGGCACCATAAAAACCTTGAAGAGGTATGTTAAATGATTATTGCATCGAGTCCCATTCATAAAGACAGATTCAAAAATATTTTAGCATTGTTGCAGATTGCATTGGTTCAATGCGCAAGCAACGCAATTTGTGAGGGTGTCTTTAGCACTCGAACAAGCATAAAGGATAGACGATGGCCTCGTTTGGGGATTGACAACTTAAATGCATGTGTTGCAATAGTAGTGAATGGTTCTAAAGCGGCAAGAGGCTTTGATTTTAAATAGAATAGAATAGAATAGAATAGAATAGAATAGAATAGAATAGAATAGAATAGAATATAATAGAATTTTTATCGTCCACGGAGACCAATTGGCCTATGGGACCTAAACAAAGAGAGCAGCAAGCCGATTACTGTCAGGATTAAAAAAACCCCGCCCCGAAGGGTTTTCGAGGGAAAAACCTTGGCAGTAATAAGTATGCTGGCATACTGTACAATAATATAGTGCCATTCAATACCGCACCGGCGGACACAGTTGAGTCCGTGTATCCATCACTTCTTGAAGAGATGAGCCCAGCAAGCCCACGGACATCGTATTCAATAGCTCATGCAATGGCTGGCCAGGCACAACTAACTGAACATACCGTGCTTGGATATGATCGAATGCTGGGCAAGTCTGAAGTGTATGGCATTCATCTTCAATGACTTATTGGCAACACCGACAGATCCTGTCCTAGAGTGCCTCTCGGGTCCATCGACATGTCTCAATCCGGAGGCGATGTGCATCCGTTCGGATGGAAGCTATCAGTCTCCGCCTCTTCATAGGCAAATGAGTACGCAAATAGTGTTGTGGGCCCTGGGTGAGCATGGGATTTACCTGCTGCCTATAGTGTGGCAGCTTGACGTGTGCCAATGCATCTGCCTCCCAGAGTTTGCTAAGGAAGCAAGCCTCAAGATACTGCCTCAATTGATCATAATCCTTCTCTGTTCGTACGTGTACGCAGTTGCCTGTACATTCCATCAGGAGAACCACTGAGTTTGCTTGTCCTTCCAGCAGGCTTTGAGGCGTTGTGGGCCCATTGCTACAGCTAAAGCAAGATTGAGCAAACGAGCATCCACCATACCAACGATCTTCTGGAAGTAAATAATACGACGGTCCAAATGCGGCCCTCTGAAGGGGCAAGAAACCCATCTGCAGTAGGATCTGATATGGAACTGTCGACTTCACCGCAAGGGCTCATGCCAAGAAGGCCTTCTGTACTTGTTCCAGTTCATTCCAGGTGGCGAGGGATATCACCGTACCCCACACCTCCACCCCGTACAACAGAACAGGTTCGACCAGGGCCCTGAATAGGTGTGCCTGATGACCACAGACATACAGCTCTGTTTTGTGACTGTTGTTCTGCATGGCATACAGTGCTTTCCAACCTGCTGTGACGCGCAATCTGATGGAAGCGTCCCAGTGTGTGGTAGTAGAAAACTCAATTCCCAAATATTTGTAGGTTGGAGCTACCTCCACATTCTGTCCCTGATAAGTGAGGGAGGGAGGCCTTGGCTGTCGGGAGGATGAAACTAGCAGCACTCTAGTTTTGGCCAAGTTAACCCGCATGCCAGTGAACTGACAGAAAGTGTCTAGAGCGTGAAGGTGACATTGCATGTCTTCTGGAGTGTGGGCTAAGAGGTCCACGTCATCAGCGTACATGAGTTGCCGAACTATGTGCTGCATGAGTTGAGCACCCGCCCCTCCATGTTCAGCAGAAAGCATTCAAATTTGGAAGAAAAAAGATGATCGCCATATTTATAGTGATAGTGGAGAACCAAGGAGGCACCTAATATGATCTTTTAGAATCTGTTTGTAATAATTGTGTTCTAGATTGTCATAATAATGTCTTTTAACTTGTTCAATTTTAAGTTTTTACTAAGAAAAAATTTCAGGTTGTATTTTGCCTTTTAAAATAGGTTACAGAAGGCATTTTTCCGACAAAACTAACTTTGGAATCAGATTTTCTGATTTAAATTTTGTAAATCCGTTTTCTATTAATACAAGTTGAAAAAATTCTGGTTCTACAAAATTATTTTTTCGAACCCTGATGCGGAATTTAGGTGGATATCGGGTGATGGAATCGTCGCACCATGTTCTTCTGGCATGTCGACGTAGACCTACAACTCGGTGTGGGACACGTCGTATTGTAAGCATAAATGACGCGAAAAGCGAGAGAACGTCATAATGAAGGGCACTTTTCAAGAGGCTGACAAGCATCACGGGCATCCTGACGGGCCGTTCCGTCACTATGCCCATCAGCAGTTGACCGTTGGATTATTCCCGCCCCGTGAACCGCCACTTCCGAATTTCGTACTCTGCTCAGTCTGCTGCAAAATTCTTCCAATTTTTTTGGCAAAAAAAACTGTTGTGGATTGCACTGAACGCCGATCTGTCTGCTGCAAAAACCTGCCATTTTCTTCTTCTGCTTCGCAATGCATGCCGGGTCCTTAATGATAGTAGGTAAATCTCTGAAAATTTTGCAGAAGGTTTCTGAATATGGTATTGGTCACCACCACAAATCGCTGTGTTGAAATGAGGTCTAGAATTGGCTTCGGGGGTCGGTTTCTGTCAGAGTTCAAGGTCAAATATGAAGCATTGCAGATATGATCTGCATTGGGGATAGGCTAATTATCCGGTGGTAGCTACTTGGTTAAATTGCACGACCATGTCATTTAATTCTGAGACAACTGCTTAAATGCTAACAAATGCACGAATTCCGATTCTTTCCTACCCCATTCAATCAAGCCTAGGTCTAGCCTGCTTTTGTTTGGGCTGTACAATCTAATCAAAATATGGAAAAGAATGCTTCTGGGACGGACCGGAAGGAAACCAAGTGTCAAATTTGATCTTGCAGCTAGAGAAATGGAAAATCACAGAAACAGGATGTTGTTTGGTGTGGTGTTTTTGCTTCTTCATGGTTTGGTTAGTGGTGCTTCAACAGAGGATACTAAATCGCTAATGCAGATCAAACAGAGTTTCAAACTTGATCGGAAACGACCAGATTTATGGAATGCTTCAAACCCCTGCAAATGGGTGGGAGTGTCCTGCACAAGAGGCAGAATAGAGGGAATGAATTTCTCTGATTTTGGGCTCGCAGGAACTATTTCGCCAGCTATTGGAAACTTGGAAATGCTACGATATCTGGACTTATCCAACAATGCAATCACCGGAAGCATACCGCATCAAATTTGCAGTCTTCAAAATCTGGTTTCGATCCATTTGGAAAATAACGGCCTGACAGGTGAGATCCCCAGACTCATTGGCAATCTGTCTAATTTACAGGAACTGGTTATCTATTCGAATCAGATATCAGGCCCACTGCCGCAGAGTTTGGGTATGCTTCAAAACCTTGAAATTCTGAGAGCAGGGGATAATCAAATCAATGGAAGCGTGCCAAAATCAATAGGAAATTGCACTTCATTGATAGTCCTAGGCTTGTCCACATGCAACCTGGTTGGGAACATCCCACCGGAATTAGGCAGGCTGAAGAACTTGAAGGTTTTGTTTTTGCAGTATAATAATCTGAGTGGAAAGATCCCTCCTCAGATAATGGAATGTTCAGAGCTTACAAGCATTGGGTTAGCTAGAAACAGCTTGGAAGGGCCTATACCAGTTGAAATAGGAGGTTTGTTAAAACTTACTCAATTCTCAGCATACAATAACAGTCTATCAGGTGCCATTCCTCCCCATATTGGGAACTGCAGCAGCCTTTTGTATCTTAATCTTCAAGGAAATAAGCTTGAAGAAACCATTCCTCCAGAACTATGCAATGCCTTTAGCATTACCACTCTTGATCTTTCTAGAAACAGCCTGTCAGGTCTAATCCCTCCTGAGATTAGAAACCTGAAAAGGCTCCAGTTTCTTGTACTGGCAAATAATAGGCTGCATGGACAGATCCCATCAGAAATAGGCAGACTTGAAGGGCTGCAGAATCTGTATTTGGGAGGCAACTCATTGTCAGGATCAATTCCTTCTGAGATTGGTAATTGTGTTAGTATGGTGCAGATGGATCTTTCAAAAAACAGGCTAAGTGGACATATTCCTTCTTCTCTTTGTAACCTCACCCTTATGACTGAACTTTTACTGCATGGTAATAGATTGTCTGGTGACATACCTCCTGAGCTAGGAAACTGCACAAGTTTGATCACATTAACTCTGTCTCAGAACAATCTAGTTGGTCAGATTCCTCCAGAGTTGGGCAGGCTCTCAAACATCAGCTTTTTATATATTTACTACAACCATCTTACAGGAAAAATTCCTCCTGAGCTTGGTATGTGCTCTAAACTGCAAAAGTTGGACCTTTTTGCAAACAACTTGGAAGGTGTAATACCTCCTCAACTGGGGATGCTCAAGCAAATTGTGTTCTTGCATTTGAGACAGAATAACTTGTCTGGACTTATCCCATCTGAGCTTGCTCAATGTACCAAGTTGCAATTGCTAGATCTAGCTAACAATGGATTTGTTGGTCCCATTCCATCTAAACTTGGTGGCCTCCAAGAACTGCAAATGCTTCTTCTTTACCAGAATAATCTGACAGGCTCTATACCATCAGAGTTTTCCAAATTGCCAAATCTTACCACCATTAATCTCTCTTACAATAAGCTTACTGGTGGGATTCCAGATTTTGGTCAATCAGGTTATCTGGAGCTGCTGGATCTCTCAAACAATCATCTGAGTGGCGGCATACCAGCAGCACTTGGCAGCTCAAAAGGTCTATGGAGACTGAGACTAGGTAATAATAAACTCAATGGCAGCATTCCTGATGAATTGGGGAGAATATCAGCTCTTTCTCTTGTGGATTTTAGCTTCAACAACTTGTCTGGTATGATACCTCCAACATTGGTGCAATGTAAGAATCTATCACATTTGCTCTTAAATAATAACCAGCTCACAGGCAGCATTCCTAGTGGATTTGGCAGAATTGCCAAGCTGGGAGAGCTAGATGTGTCCTTCAATAAGCTCAGTGGAGGTATCTTACCGGAGCTTGGAAAGTGTCAAGGTCTATCTAAGTTGAAGATGGGTAACAACCATCTGAATGGCTACATTCCTGAACAGTTGGGGCATCTTAGCACCTTGGAAATGCTAGATTTAGAGGCAAATCAGCTTACTGGTCATATTCCATCCTCTATAGGCCAGTGCCAGCTTCTATTACAGCTGAAGCTCTCCAATAACAGGTTAAGTGGTTCTATACCAAAGGCGCTAGGTCTGTTGCAGAACCTTCAGACAAGCTTGGATCTTAGCTGGAATTATTTTTCAGGAGAAATACCACCAGAGTTGGGTAAGTTGGTCAAGCTTGAGTCCCTAAATCTTTCCAACAATGCCTTGTCTGGTCAGATTCCTCCAGCTCTGGGTGAGATGGTAAGCTTGTTTACATTGAACATCTCCAATAACAACCTAACAGGTTCTCTGCCTCATTCTGCTCTTTTCTCAAGAATGCCTATTTCAGCATTCGCGGGCAACCAAGGTCTTTGTGGACATCCTTTTAAGGCTTGCACTCTTTCTTCTCAAGCACCTGCAAGTAATATAGCTCTCAATAGTGCTGATCGTGGACCAAAATTTAAGAAAGGCTTGGTTGCTGCCATCATCTTGGCATCAGCTGTTTTCTTTTCTCTATTTCTTGTGGTAGCCATCTGGTGGATTTGCAGGCAAAGAAGTAGAAGAAGGATAGCATTGAGTCCATCATACAAAATTCGTCTCTCTCCAAACAAGCACCTCACATACCGCGAGATCATGCAAGCAACTGATCATTTAAGTGACAAAAACATCATTGGAGCTGGTGGCTTTGGAACTGTTTATAGAGCTATTCTTGATTCTGGGCTAATGCTTGCTGTGAAAAAGGTGTCTGGGCTTAATGGAGGCGAGACAATCCATGACAAGAGTTTCTTGAGGGAGGTTGCGACGCTAGGGAAAATAAGGCATCGCCATCTCGTTAAGCTTGTTGGATTTTGCTCTCACAAAGGTGTGAATTTGCTAGTATATGACTACATGTCTAATGGGAACTTGTTGGAAAGACTTCACGGTCCAGAGGTTGAATTGGAATGGAGTGTGAGATACAGAATTGCTGTAGGAGTTGCAGAAGGTGTTGCTTACTTGCACCATGACTGTGTACCTCAGATACTTCACAGAGATATTAAGTCCAACAACGTGCTTCTGGATTCCAGAAATGAGGCACATCTAGGTGATTTTGGACTTGCAAAACTCATGGATAATTCTAGGAATAGTGAAAGCTGGTCTACTTTTGCTGGCTCATATGGTTATATTGCTCCAGGTAATATTTACTATTATATTTATTTATTTTTTGAAATATAGTCTACTTAGGTTAGAAGATTAATTTGATGGAATGTCATTACATTTGAGTATCATAACTAATTGGTTAATTTGTTTGTCCTGCAGAATACGCTTACACAATGAGGGCAACTGAGAAGACTGACATTTATAGCTTTGGTGTTGTGCTCATGGAGCTGGTGACAGGCAAGCTTCCAATAGATCCAAATCTACTGGATGGTATAGACATTGTAACATGGGCGAAGCTGAGGATCACAGAAAGAGCAAAGTTGGATGAAATTTTAGATCCTAGACTGCTCAAAATTGCTTCACGGACTGAAAGACTCGAAATGTTCCTTGTTTTAAGGATTGCTTTGCTCTGCACTAGTGCATGTTTGACAGATAGGCCTAGCATGCGAGAAGTAGTAGACAAGCTGAAACAGGTCAAACAAGATGTTTCTAACACATTAGAAACCTCTGAGCTTATTCACATACTCCCAGCAGAACCCCTGTCTTGCTCAGATTCTGTATTCCATGCATAAAAAGCAGGTTGCAAGCTTAGAAAGAAGGATCAAATGATAACCAAGTTTATTAAGCAGCTTCCTTATGTGGACTTGGAGGAGTAAAAAATGGTTCTTGGGTTTTTGGAGTACAAAATCCAGTGGAGAAGTTCAGAATGCACTCCACATGTAAGAGATTTATCTCAATGTGCAGTCTAATCAATGGGATTTAAGAATGTCTAATTTTAACACACCAGGTTCAGAAGAACCATCAATAGCGCTCAAACAATTGCCCAGGCAGATGCAAGTTTTGAAGACATTATTGCAAGTTAAGAAACATACCAGCTCTATGTGAACACCGCTTCCTAAAATATGGTATTTGGTATACCTCTTATCATTGTATCAAAGAAAATCTGTTCATAATCATCTTCTTTAGTTTAAGGGCGTTGGTGTAACTAAATTTGTTAGAATGGAAGTATACCAATGCCAAGTGAGTGCAGAATGCACAGAATCTTGGGACCACGAAGCAAAGAATCATAGGTGGAGCCAGCGCAAATGCTACTCTTTACCCCACCAAAATTTATGAGCATGGCATCGACGAGAAATGTCTCTTTAGCCTATGTCAATAGCAACAAGATGCTCTCACCTGGCTTTTATTTTGGCCATGTTTGCTTTCTTGGGTCTCAATTGTCTATTTCTTTTGTAATGTATCATGAATGGCTTTTGTCAGCCATGGCATGGCATATCTCGGTAAATGTCATAAAAGCTTGCCACTGATGTACTTTTCTGTTTTGGCCATGTTCAGAATGTGTTTCCTAATGTTACTCAAAGTGCATGTTTATGTTTAAGGTTAGGCAGTTCAACTTTTGGATAAAAGGAGCTAAACTTCTACATTTTTGCTATTAGGAGCTAATCTTCTACATAGCTAGCAACTCCGCTGTTCTACTCAAAGAAGCAATTGTTCACAATTAGCTTTTGAAACTTTTCTTGGTATTGACAAGCTAAATTGGGAGATTTATGCGTGAATGCTGGTAGATCTAACCCAATGCTTTGCTTTCTTGTGTTCTAGGAGAAGGGGCAATCATGGATTTTTTTTATCCCCCTTTTTCCTGGGTATCTATACGTCATGAACTTAGAAAACCATGTTCATTGAGGTTTAAGCAGGATTGATGTATTCTCTATAATTTGGCAGCTTTATTAATAACCATTGCTGTAATAAGAATGTTTTGTAAACCATGTCATTATTCCATGTGGCATGTCATGAAAACTTGTATATTTATAATTTGACATCACATACACTTTTTGGGTTGCCCGAATGG
>JAANSK020269437.1:0-11756 GCA_011763485.2 Isoetes engelmannii
CCCGCCCCTCTTTTTTTTTTTGAAGGATGTCAAACTTTATTAAAAATCCAAGATGAAAGACAAATACAAATGCACAGGCGAGATTAAGATCTCAGAGGATAATCATGATCCACTGAGTAGGACCATCAGCCTATGCATAAGATAACACACTCAAATAAATCTCAAAAATCAACTGGCGCTTGGCAGGAGCAAGCGAAGAACAATGGTTAACAATTCTAGCTTGTGCGTCCTGGAGGACAACCACAGCAGGAGTGTCTAAGCCCTTAAAGACACACAAATTTTTGCGCTTCTAGAGAGACCACAACAACCACCCTGTCGCGAAGTGAAACGCCTGGCTTCACAACTTGTTCCAAGTATCTGGATAAATAGCAAAGAGGACCTGCTGACTTGTCAATGTCACATGAAAAAGAGAAAGCAGCCAAGACCAAACAGGCTGGAGGTGATCACGCAGGAAAAAATAGTGCTCAATAGTCTCATCCCTTCGCTTGCACAGTGGGTAGAGTGTTGAGACTCGGGGATCGAACCTGTGGACAAGCACATTCACACGAGGGCATCTATGAAGAATCTGCCACCAAAGCACACCCACCTTAGAGTGAAGCAGCTTATCCCAACACATACACCTCCAACTAGGAAGCGGGAGCTGAAGGGACCACTTTGCTGATGGCGAAAGAATATCACAATTGACAAGCAGTATATACATAGAGTTCACGAGTCTACGCTCGTAAACACTCTGGTGGGAAATCCACATGTGCCCTTCAAGCGCCTCTGAAGCAACAAAAGGCAGAGTACCAGCGACCTTTTGCTAAATAGGTCTGTCCCATCATGACAACAAGAACCTGGTTTGAAAGACCTCCCAGGTTGCTAACTGGCAAGAATCATAACCATGCCGTAATCGTCAAGACTCCTGTTAATCTCCAACGCCGTTGAGTTAAAGGATGGATCGAGGCACAAAGTGGAGAATTATTTTCTAGAGGTATTCACCAACAAGGAGCATGCAACTGATGACAGGAAACATGGTCAATGCGAAATAAGGTCTGTACTGTCTCCCAAAACTCCAACAAGCCTTTCAAAAAAGGGGAAGCATTAGGAAAAGGGCAAAGCTGGAAAGAGAGAGCCCAAGGAAGAAGTGGTTTTAATGAAGCTTTGCCAAATGGAACACAATGTGCAAGCAACTGCTTCACCAACCGCAACCCAGGTGAATCAACCGTATCATTAAGGATTCTCCAAATGAACTTAGAAATTAGAATCTTACTTTGCAAATGGAAGTCTGTCATACCCAAGACACCAGCACGTTTTGGCCTAGTGCATTTATCCCACGCAATCTTCACCATGGCATGCTCTTAGTCCCTTGGCATTTCGTCTCTGTGGACGTTAAAAACCCTACCTACCTACCTAACTACAAGGGGGGTTCATAGTGGCAAACCATACACGACTAGTGAGTGACCCTTAGGGGGTTTTTTCTTCATCGAAACATACATATACTCATAGATCGAATATGGTTTTTCTTTCATTTACGCCATATCAAGTATGGGAGGGGCTCTTTGATCTTCCAATGTCGGAGGGATCTTGTACCCTTAATCTTAATATTTGTACATAGGAAACAAGTACTTATATTGGAGGGGTATATTTGTCACTGATAAAAATGCATGTATAAGTATGGCAGGGCTTCAACATTTATGAAATTATGAGACCTTATGGGAGTGGGGTTTCTACACAAAAATGTGTATACAGGGGGTTTCTTCTGACCATGTGCACGCAGATGACGTGTCTCCTATAACTTAGGTGCATCCCCTGGGCCTAACTACCTACCTATCTTAATTTATTGTGATTTCATACCTTGATTTGCTGCAGCAGCACTTCCCGTGCTTCAACATTTCTTACCACCTCATTACAAATATTATCATGTTTTGCAAGCTCAGATTAAAGAGATCCGCGTACGAACCAGATGTCAGCATCAACATCGGTAGAATATCATCCTTACAACAACCAAAAAGAGTAAAAAAAGGGGACAAAGAATGTTTTGCTCTTGAATGTTTTATTATTATTATTCAACTTGGGCCAAATTCAAAGAAGAGATCAACACAAAGAAAAGGAAAACGTAACTATCTATTATCCAAACCAAAGAGATCTAAGAAATGAAATTTTATATACAAATTTATCTAACATGCAATATGTCTCTACTAAGACGACACATATGTTTCACTTAGTCTATCACTTCCTTTGAAATAAATGACTAGGAAAAAACAAGTACTAAAAACAAGAAAAACTGATTAGAGTGGTTTGTTTTTATATTATGAAGATAGATAGATAAATATATTTTTAACATCCACGGGAACCCAACATGGTAGGCTATGGGACGGATCTATACATAGTGCGACTCTGGACGATCTCGAACTCAAGACCTCACATTGCTAGCACTAGTGCCCCACCACTTGACCAACGAACCAAAAGGCGAACTTGCAATTATCAATTTTTAACAAGGTGACCTAGCAAAGGCTTTAATGACGTATAATGTAATTGACAAAATTCATTTTTCAAAAATTCAAATTTATGTTATTTTTAAGGGGGATGTTCGTAAAAAATGTTAAGAAATCTAGATGCCATTCCAAAACTAGAACATTTGCAAAGACAACCATAAGATTCATTGTGCAAGGAAAATAAAATACCGCATTTGGATTAGAAAATAAAAAAACATCACTAAATATAAATTCTACTATAAAAAATAAAAGATATTGAGGGGCGCTTCTTTGTGAGCAAAAACTCGTGTTCATTTTCTGCATGTTAATATGGGGAAAAACATCATATTGTACCAAAAGTTTATTTGATTGACAGAGATGTTCAGGAGAAAGTCGATAAACAAAGTCAGTATGGAGAATTGAGTTGATGGATGTCCACCTTGTAACATCTATATAGAGGATGATGTGACTTGTGTTTTGTCCTTCGAGACATGGTCTAGTGGCAAGACCTTAAACCGCCTCATCTAAGGTCACGGGTTCAAACCTGGCCAATATCGATCTAGTAATGGAACCTTAAAATTCCATTACCTCAAGGTCACGGGTTTAAGTATGATCAATTGGTCTTGTGGTAGAGGCATTAAACCTGCCATATATAATGGATAATCATATATAAAGTAGCTACTAGCATAGAATCTGGATAATCACATATAAAGCAGCTCCTAGCATAGAATCAGAATGATCGCGCCTAGGAGTATGGTTTCAAAGTATAACTTTCATATTAGCACATTATGCCCCCCATTGTGTCTCTCACAAACCACATATAAAGCAGCTCCTAGCATAGAATCGGAATGATCGCGCCTAGGAGTGCATTGACTTCCATGTGAAAGTGAAGTAGAATGTAATCATGATATGAAAATGAATAGATTGACGTCCTTTAAGGAGAAGAAGAAACATGATGATGGTCAAGGTATAACTTTCGTATTAGCACATTATGCCCCATATTGTGTCTCTGACAAGCTCATAAAGTGTAATGTCTTTTTGAGCGACTCCTTCCAGAAATAAAAGTCCAAGACTCATCTTTAAAAGTGTTGGTTAAACCCCACCGCAATTTTACTATAGAGCACACAACCTAATAAGGATGGATTATGCTCTTACTGTGCCTGAATTGAAATTTGTATCTGTATTGTGCTGGATTTGGGGTATAAGTTATGGGACACCCACTCTCTAATGTTGATAATGTGCTGTGATCGGAGTCATTCCCAGAGCCATAGGGACATCCACTTCCGCCATCCCCAAAGCCCACTGCCACTATCCCCACTGTCAGTAATCTGTTGTTGGATGTCTTCTATGGTTTCTGAAGATTGAGTATTTCGCATCATCACGAAGTCACTACACTGTTGCTTTAAAGTTTCAATAGCGCCCTGCAAGATCAAATGCGGTAATTTCAATTATCTATTATTCATTGTGATAGCTATAAGGTTAATAGTACATGAACCTGAAGAGTCACATAGAACTTGAGCCCCTCAATGATGTTTTCCCGAATTTCACGATACTTGGCAATTGCAGTAGTAATTTGCTTCAATTCTTTCTCATGGGCAACTGATTTTATTAATGTTCATGAGACTTAACTTAATTGAAAAAATACGATAAAAATTAGCTAGACAGACAAAAGTATAATATTAACCTGTATAATCATCTAGGTTAAATGTTGATGCAAATGCATCATTGTACACCTGTATTCATGGTCGAAAATGTTAAGCAACAAACTTAGGTTTTGAAAACTACTTAGGTAGAATTTAAGCATGGCTGCATTATTCAAAACTCTACACTCCATGTCATAGATGCAAAAGCTTACAAGATGATCAATTGCGTTATTGCAAAGACGTGCAATATGCTTGATGACTATGTGATGGCTAAAACTTCTAAAATTCTACTCAGTCAAGTTTCTCTACATACTAATTCTTTATGTTGGGAAGCAAGACTCGCTATAAAGCTTCTCTGAAATGGAATGAAGATGTTTGACACACTGTGTACAACTTTGTTTAAATTATCACAAACTGTGTACAACTGTGTTTAAATTATCACAAAAAAGAACTAAACAAAATCTTTTCTTTTTATCTTTTGGACTTCTATGCCCATTTTGTTGTTTGTGGCCAATTTGGTCTTTGTGGACGTTAAAAACCCTACCTACCTACCTACCTACCTATCTTAATTTATAATGATTGCATACCTTGATTTGCTGCAGCAGCTTCAACATTTCTTACCACCTCATCACAAATATTATCATGTTTTGCAAGCTCAGATTTAAACAGATCCTCATACGAACCAGATATCACCATCAACTTCGGTAGAATATCATCCTAGACAATAAGCAAAAAGAGTTAAAAAAGGGGACAAAGAGTGTTTTGCTCTTGAATGTTTTCCCATTATTCAACTTGGACCAAACTCAAAGAAAAGATCAACACAAAGAAAAGGAGGATGGAACTATCTATTATCCAAACCAGAAATGAAATTTTATATACAAAATTATCTAACATGCAATATATCTCTACTAAGACGAAACATATGTTTCACTTATTCTATCACTTCCTTTGAAATAAATGACTAGGAAAAAACAAGTATTAAAACAAGCAAAACTGATTAAAGTGATTTTTTTTAAACTCAATTAAATGTAAACAGTTGTACAACTATAGTTGAATGGGGTAACAATTCCACGTCTACAATGGATCAAATGGATCGTAGAAAGATAACTACACAGCCATTTAACTCCTACATCTTAGAATCAAATAGGATAGCAATCCCATATTTGTTGTGCAACATCCTCATTCGTTTCTAAACAGCTAATTTGCTTAGGAAGCTTTACTCTTAATGACCTCAACAAACTAGGGGCGTGGATTAATTGGCCCTGAAAAACAAAAAGTCTTTGTCTCTTCCACACATACCAGCATATCCAACCCTTAGCTATATGAATAACTAGTTTCATTGGGCGAGACCATGCACTAGGATGTCTTCCTATTATCACGTCCTTCATTGACATTGAAATCCGAAATGTCTCCCTAAATCTAAATCTGTCCATATCAACTGAATATCCGGACAAGAGATCATACAATGTTCTAGATTTTCCTCCGCTCCTCTACACACGGGACAAATTGAACTCACCTCGCTTCTGAAATTATGCATCACCTTGTTCACCCTCAAAGCCCTATGCACAATTTGCCACAATAATATGCAGATCTTTGGTAGTAATACATCCTTCCAGACCCACTTCAATGTACTTATCATCTCATCCCTGTTGATATTCATTTCCCATTCACTTGACAAGGGAAGAGCCTCATTACAAACAAGTAATTTATAGCCTTTAGAGACAATTGGACCTTCCAGTAAACGTTGATCTACTAACCAAAACTCGACCACAAGAGGATGCGAAAACTGCGGAATAAGAGAAACAACGTGGTCCTATAATTTTTTATCCTGCTCCTTCAATGACAAGGCATCCTTGAACACGTGCCAAGGAACTAATTGTCCCGACTGGTACCAGCCCCCAACAAATTCGATGCCTGCTTGATTCAACCTCCTTTGTACCCTCGCATCTACAGTAGAGCATAAAGGTTTAAGCTTTCCATCTACACTGACCGGTAACCACCAGATAGACATAGCCACTGAACCGCATGCCTCCTCATCAAGCTTGAAAATGGATTTAATATCGTGCTATGCTTTCAGTAACCCCTTCAGAAGAGGGAATGCTCCAGAATAAGGCTTTAGCTCATAAAATAGAGCACATGGCAAATCTGCTCTAATAGATGGCTTGCCACCCGGAACGCAGAAAAGCAGTGATTGAGCAAGAAGTTCCATTCCTGGAGCAGTGACACTGCCATTTACAATTTCCAAATAAACTTACAAAGTAGCACTTTGCAGTGGAGATCAATATCTATCATCCCCAAGCCTCCATGTGCCTTAGGTACCATACGTTTCCGCCATGCTACTTTAACGTCTATATATACCGCATTGCGTCCCCAAATGAAATTTCTGATCAGATTAGATAACTTTTCTATCTTATTGGGAGGAGCCAATATGATGGAAGTTGCGTATACATGTGTGCTGCATAGTACAGATTTAACTACCAAAATCCTCCTTGCCATAAGTAACTTCGCTACTTTGCACCAATTAAGATGTTTGTTCAATCCCAAGAGATTCTC
Source organism: Isoetes engelmannii (assembly GCA_011763485.2). NCBI lineage: Eukaryota > Viridiplantae > Streptophyta > Lycopodiopsida > Isoetales > Isoetaceae > Isoetes > Isoetes engelmannii. Next base: position 6,653 of record JAANSK020269437.1, read on the forward strand.
ATTCCAGATCTTAGAAGATGATATATTCACACCTAATGGAATGACCAGAAGTTTAGATGAAGATGCCATAAGCAAGAGTTTCCATGGAAAGCGAGCCAAGAAGGAGGGAGCCTCCGCATCCAATGGTCATAAAGCTGCATATTTATTCCAGTTTAACATGTATCCTGATGTGCATGAGAAGGTGTCCAACAATTCCTTCCTATTACACAAATTTTCATAAGAAGCCTCTAAAAACAAAAAGGTATTATCTGCATATTAATGACAGACATGCTGGGTTCCATTATGCATGGCAAGTCCTGTGATGACCCTATCTTCCACTGCAGATATGATTTTTAACATCCACGGGAACCCAACACGGCAGGCTATAGGATGAATCTATACATAGTGTGCCTCTGGGCAGCTTCGAACTCGAGACATCACATTGCTAGCACTAGTGCCCCACCACAAGACCAACGACCCAAAAGCTGAACCTGCAGCTATCAATTTCTCCCAAGGTGACCTAACGAAGGCTTTAATGACGTATAATGTAATTGCATATTCATTTTTCAAAAATTCACATTTATGCTATTTTTAGGCGGGAGGGTCGTAAAAAATGTTAAAGAATCTAGATGCCATTCCAAAACAGAACATTTGTAAAGACAACCATAAGATTCATTGTGCAAGAAAATCAAAATATCACATTTGAACTAGAAAACCAAAAGCATGACTAAATATATAATCTAGTATAAAAAATTAAAAGATATTGAGGAGCACTTTTTCATGGGCAAAAACTCGTGTTTATTTTTTGCTAAGTATGTTAGTAAGGGGAAAAACATTATATTGTACCAAAAGTTTATCTGATTGACAGAGATGTTCAAGAGAAAGTAGATGAACAAACTCCGTGAATTAATTATTGTTCTTGGTCAATAGTGGTTATACCTCACAATCCAACACCGTAACACCAAATTCCTGATTTTTGTCATGCAGGCACTAAAAAGAACTTATCATGGACGAGCTTGATCTTAGAGCTTGTTTATGTGTTTATAATGTTTGCCTATGCATGCATAAACAACCACAATTTAGATCCCTCTAAAACCTGAGGTTTTGTGACAAAATCATTTAAAAAGCTTAAAGTTGTTGTTTGGCTATGTGCGTATAAAGAAACACCCTTAAAGAAACACCCTTACATAATCCACATTAGGGTGAGATTACTAGTTTTTGCCCTCTTTTCAAAGCCATGATTTTGCAGGGACGTAATCTCACCCTAATGTGAGATTACACCCTAATGTGAGGTTACGTAAGGGAATCTTCACCCCTTGAGAATTATGCTCGAAATATTCCTCGACGGCGCCGCCAGATTCAGTGGTGCACTCACGGCTCCGCCGCTCGTGCACCACCTCGTCTAGCAGAGCCGCCTCAGATATTCCTCGCCATAATTCTCTCGGGGTGAAGATTCCCTTTTACATTAAAGCATAGGGCAGGTCATGGTTGGAGAAAAATAGATAGGTAGAAAGGCAATTGAGTAGGTTAAGGGAAAAAAAAAAATTGTTGTGTGTGGGTATCAATATTTTTTTTAGAACTAGGGTTTGCTTGTGTTTATTCTGCTGGTGTGTTGTTTAATCTATTTATCTTGACATCAGGTATTTCGATTGTTCTTTATTTCACCTTTGCTCTGTTTGTCGGCCGTTTTTTGGCCTATTGTCTGAGGCCCAAAACATCTCTCTTAGTCGATCTGGTAGCCCAAGTCCGAGGTCTCAAGTGTCTTTTTGTTATGCCAAAGATCTGCCAGCTTCAGTCTCAATTAAAGCACTTGTAAACAATGCCAGCCATGGCTTTTTGCCACTTCAGTTCTATAGAAGCTTCCTAAAAGGATACTGGATCATGATGATCCACTACTTTGGCAATTAAAGCCAAATAGCAACACCTTGCTTTACCATTATCGAGACCATTTATCCTCTCCAACCTTCTAGGTTCAGCAATCCATTTTATCAAAGGAAGGTGATGCTTCATCAATTAATGTTTGTTGTAATGAAACTCTTCCCTTATTGAGATGTTAGATATAGAATATCCTCATCCAAAGGAGCTGATCCCTATCCATCTCACCAAAAAGAAATGAAAGCGCAAAATTGTGAGAGAAGGAGCTTTTTCAAAAGGTCTTGATGCATCTGTGAGTAAGCCAAGCAAGGAACTTGCATCAAAGTGATCAGCAACTAAATCAGCCCATATCAAAGCATCATATCTGGCATCCTCAATAAGCTTCACAATTTTGCTGATAAGAATTGCTTTCTTGATTGGACGATAAAGCTTATATGCTTTTTCTTCAAAAGGATAACCACTAAAGATGGTTGTAACTGCCATTTCATGCAACCTCTCCAATCTTTTACCTTTCAATCGGCAAAGAGGCATAACCTCTCAAACATGCGACATACGGCTTTTTATCATAAAAAACCTCAGATGTCATACCTTACACTGCTTTTTTCCTAGGTGCCATATTAGTCAAATTACAGGCTATTACAACAGCTTCTCCCAAAAACATGTTTGGTAAACTAGTATGTGTATACACCGACCGAGTAAGATCCATCACGATATATTTTTCCTCTACAAACTAAGACAACACCTGTCCCTGTTGTACGTTCGACAATATTCTACAATACTGCCCTCAAAGTTCCCACTAGCTGCTTGATGGTATATTAAGTTCAAAAACCAAGAAAAGGATCTGTATATTTTCTGCACTCACAACCTGAAAGTAGAAGTGGATCTGGTAAAAAGTTTGTTGTTCCTTCCAGTACCATGTCTGACTACTGTTGTCTTGCGAACTTTAAGCCCTGAGATGACCTAACTTAGGCATCTTTTAATACTACATCAAAAGTGCCATCCTATCGGTAAAAATCCTCACTCCCAGTAACGCGCTCTTTCTTCTTTGTGCATCAAAAAGCAGAATGCTTGCTTCTCTTTCTTGAAACGACCAGATCAAATACAAAGGGCTAGGATATGATTAGCATTCTTGCGTTAAGTGACTGGCTGAACTTTTAGTGTATGGACTGACCAACAAAACAAAAATACCTGACGTTTGGTATCCTTAAGCATGTCTTCTAAACCAGTCCCCTGCATCCCAAGTCGATCCAACTCTGCCTAAGCATAAAAAGAGCACAGATCGATCAAATCAGGAGGACTAATAAATTCAAGGAAGAGACAACATAAGCATTTATAACATGCACACCCCACATATTGCCAATCAAAATCAGATCATAGAATATCCATGATCAGCACTTAAGATTCAACAGTCTTTCATGGCATAAAGGGAGACTTATTCGGGTGTTCCTATGCATGCTTCGTTTGAAAAGGACCGCACTAGAATTTGTGCAATTTATGGTCCATTGGACAAAAGCTACCAATGCAATTAGAAACAGACAAGATTGGTTTGTCCTCAGAGTCATGTCAGATTAAAAAATCCTGGACACAACCTTAGAAGAAGGTTAAATAATGTTTCTTTGTAACTATGCACAACAGTGGCATTGGTGTAATTAGCCTAAGTCAGACTAGTCATTTATGCAGTATGGTAGATGCAAAGAGGACTTCATTTGGATTATTATTTGGTGTCATTTAACTGATGAAGTATCGTCTGGAACGCAGGGGCTGGTTTGACAATTAGACTTGGCCAACAAGAACTCTCTAGGTTCACTACTTTTTTCTAGGCCTGAAGAGGCCAATACTGAACATAAGTTTTCCTCTGATCTTGACTAATGTTCTTGATACATACACATAGAAATTCACCATGTATATCTTACTCACCAGCTTCTGCCGCAGTGCTCCAACTATAGCAATTTCATTACCATTCAATGTAGGCCTTCCAAGTGTTGATAGTGCTGATTCTATCTGCATCAACAAAAATCTTTAAACAATTTAGGCCGGTGACATAAAGACAATAATACCCCCACAACAGATGTACGCACCGGCCTAGCATCCAGAATAGCCATAAGGTTATAATTGAATCTAATTTTGTGTTCAATGCGTGCATCACTTTCAACAGCTTGTTTTAAGTTTGCAGCAAACCCATTTGCTTTGTCATGCAAGCTTTTTGTCAATGCATTCGATGGAGGTCTTGTCCACCGTGTACCAAACTGTAGACGAATTTGTCCATCTTCCCTTGCTTCTTTCTCCAAAAGTTCTTTTGTTTGAACCAGCAACTCCTCATTTACACCTCTCAACTCTCTAAGCTGTTTCATCTCTGCTTCAAGGCCAGACGGGCCACCATCCACTTGTACAGCTTCTATATCATCTTTGATTTGATCTGGAAGACTTACACAGCCTTCAAGAGCCAGTAATGAATCTGGCAAATTCATCTCTTTCAGTTTAACTCGAGTAATTTCGCTCTCCTGTTGCAATTTTTCTGCATGGATTCTAATAATGTCATCAAGCATTTCAACGTTTTTTGACAATGCCTTGGCACTGCTATCTGGTACAAGACCAATAAACATCTTCTCTTTGCTAGCATCCAAAACATCAGCAACCGGTGCGGACATTACTAAAGGAGCTGCAGGCAGAGGCTTCAATGAATGCACTGATGGAATCCTCATCAAGTATACTCTATCATTTTCCTTGATGGCCCTGTCAAGATTTCGGCTTACATTAGCTTCCAGCTTCAATACAGCATCAAAAAGAGGTCCAGCAACATCCTTCTTCAACTTTTTTGCTTCAAGAACCATCGCACTAGCTATGTTCAAACAAGCAATTTCTTCAGCGATGTCTTCTTTTTCATGAAGCTCTAAAGAAGCACGGTAGCATGCCTCTGCATTAAATTGAGCAGCTTTTAGCTGCACATGAGCAGTCCACATGCGATCAAAGTGTTGGGTCAATGGAGAAAGCACAAGCGCAGCATGTGCTTCTTCATAATACATTCCAACCTGCTTTGCAACCTTGGCACATAATGCAGATGGCTTATTATCACTTACCACTTTCTCATAAAAACACTCCTGTGCTTGTGCAAGCATTAACCGCTCCAGCATTCCTGCACATTCAACTGAGATATCCAAAGTCGAGGACCCACTAGATGCCTTCATTGAAACATTATCTCTGAGAAAAGCAAATGCTCCTGCTGCAGCCTGAAAGCCATTGCATGCCTGCT
>JAANSK020269448.1:0-11755 GCA_011763485.2 Isoetes engelmannii
AAATAGGGAATCTTCAAGGAATATTCCATTTGCTCCCGTTTCAAAGATTTGCTCCCGTTTAATATGCAATAGTGTTAGCCCCATTTTGGTTCGACCTAACTTCTGTTTGGAGCTAATATGCCGGTAGCTATACCAACCAGAAGGTTCAAACATTCTATGCCGCCACCTTTCCTCGAACTGCTGCTATGAATTAAGTCAAGTTTTTTGCTATTTATTCATGTATGACAAACTTTTTGCTTGCTTTTATGTTTTGTATAATGCATAGTTTGGCTGGAACCAAAATTTTTCAATTACGACAGTTTCGGCCAATACTGTGGTTGACAGATGGGCCTCTTTATCCATTTTGTATCAACATTTGTCGAAGGATTTGTACCAGTCGGCAGCTAAGTCTAGTGACAATTTGTGTTATTTGCTTTGTGGCGGTCCGCACGCTCGTGTACTGCCTCATGTACTGACAGTCCTTCAGAAAGCCAAGCAGGTTATGCTGCTGCAGGAAACATTGTGTGAGGGTCTCATGTGACCTCTCTGATTCTTCACATTGCTATTTGCTAAGACTTTGTTGAAGAATGCCGTGACATCAATGAGGTAAGATGATATAAAATCCTGTTATCCACGTCTACAATGTACCATGAACTTTATTTATGAAAAATTGCATAGAAAATATAGTAGAAATGTGCAACATCGTGCAACAAATCTTTTGTTGTCCATGTTATTAACACAAGATTAAGGAAGAAGTAATTTTCAGGAGCAGAGAATTTCGCGAAGAAATTTTCTGGCGACCGCGAGTGGCAAAGCCACGAGCGGCGCCAGAAAATTTCGAGCAAAATTCTCTTGCTCCTGAAAATTCTTCAACGAAATTTTAAGGAGCTTGAAATTTGGCATTCCTGACATGCCTTGCTCAGTTTTTCAGCCTTAGCATCATCAAGCAAAAATTGACACAAGATTTCCAACTTTAAAAACTGGTTGATCTAGGCCTAAATTTCAAGGTCCTTAAAATTTCGTGCCTAAAATTAGAGAGCATCACCACCTACCAAGCTTCTATAGTTCTTTTACACTTGACTATAGATGAATGTCTATCTCAAAACAAACATTCGAGAGGACAAATGATGACAAGGATAATGAAATTATACAACCACAATCACAAAACGAGCAACCCAGTGACCATCGAAAATGCGACATATGCTTTTGATGACAAGCTTGCCTTAGAATTATTTGAATATATCGACTTCTTTCGAAACCTGTCGTGCGATGACAGCTAATAGCCTTACAAACTTTAATTTCATATGTTTCAAATGCTAAACTAATCAAAATGTTGTACTATTCAAGCTAATACAATACAACACCAATACAATACTCGATCTCAACCTCAAACAACAAACCTATTAACTAGGTACAAACAGCTAAAAGAAAAACCAAACGTCAAAATGGCACAGATGTCGACAAGCACAACCATACGAAAAATACTTCGACATCGAAAGAAAGCAGGGGCATCATCTAAAGTATTCAATTTATATCACTTTGACCTAATTAGGCTTTGAAATGGTCTGAAAAACACGTACATTTCAATTATCTTTTGGTATTCAATTCAATTACTTTGGCCTAATTTCCCTGCGCTTTTATTTTCTATGTTCTATGGCATCGCTTCATAGACAATTATCAGGGCATCCTTGATTGTCATGCGAGGTGCTCACGATCAGCTCGTATAGTAGAATTCTTGTTTAAAATAGTAAATAATCCCCACCAAGAAGCGTTATTCCCAAGCCTAGTGGCATTGCCTGAGCCGTCAAAAGCTCCAACTTTCAAACACCAAAAGTAATCACCCCTTCTACTGTGCATGGTACCTTCAAACACATAAATGCACTTGTAGAGCTCCTTGTTGTCAAATATATTATGCGAAATTGCTCTGAACTTAGGAACATCGGAGCATCTACTATATTGGTTTTCATTGTTTTGATCCAGCCTTTAATCTAAGTTAGTTTGATTCACTAATCCAGCTTATTCAAAGCAAAACTTATCTCAGGCCTAAAACTGCCCAAGCCTAGTGGCCTTTTTGCTAGTTATTTTTTTTTTTTGGGGTTCGGTCGTAATGTGATTTGGCATAATAAAACGTCTACTGTTATTTATTTATTCAAATTTATGGCCGTTGTACCGTTCTTGTCGTCCTGTCGTAGCAATGGCAGACCGCAAGGAGCAGACGCCTATCCTACATAAGAAGTTACCTGTTCCAGCTGCAAGACTATACAATTACAAGGAGAATGCAGAGAATCTGTCCCCAAATCTTAGACAAGTGGAACAAAGACAGCATGAATTTCTTCATTCGGACCTTAACAGCAAGAGCAAACCTCTTCCACAAGTTCGGCATTCCGTTTCTCCTGCGAAACCACTTCCAAAGGAGGGTCCTTTCTGCGAAAACCACATTGGACAGGATGGCTTGAATTCTAAGCCGAGATTAAGCACCGATCATTTACATTGTGAGGAAGATGCTGGAGTAAAGGTACAGCTTGACCTAAAAGCATTCCTTTCATATAATTTCTGTTCTACAAGGTTCTGGGTTGTTGAACAGGTGATTGTGAGAATTAGACCCCTCAGCGAAAAAGAAGTCCTTGAAGATGCCACTTCCATGTTGTACAAAACGGGAGACAATTCATTCTTGTTGGGTGATCAGCATTATACCTTTGATGCAGTTGCAGAACACAATTTCAATCAGGTAGATGGCAGTTTATTATTTAGCATATGAGTTATTGTTTCTCTGATGTCTCTCGACTTATAATTCAGCAAGCCATTTTTGAGATGGTTGGACGCCCAATGGTGGAACATTGTCTGTCTGGATTCAACGGTTCTATTTTTGCATATGGGCAGGTAATCAACAAGCGAGTAAATTAATTTTCGTTAAGCGGATTAAGTCTCAATCTTTTAATGTGCAGACTGGGAGTGGGAAAACGTACACTATGTGGGGCAAAAACTATGAAAACAGTGGTGATCAATTGGGAGAGGACGTGGGACTCGTGCCAAGAATCCTTGACAAATTGTTTCTTCGCATCCTCGAGGTCAGCATTACACCATGTTAATGGGCAGAGCACAAATTTTCAGCAAAGTGTCTTAATTATGAACTTATTTTTTCTTAACTATGAGCTTGACGTGCAGGAAGAAGAAAAGCACATTAACAAAGATCTTAAGTACAAGTGCCGATGCTCAGTTCTCGAGGTTGAGGCCACTTTATAAGGCATCTTATTTCCTTCGCTGATTAAATTTAATAATTTTCGTGGTATACAGATATTCAATGAGCAGATTCAAGATTTACTAGAGCCTTCCCAAACCAATCTTCAGGTTTGTTCTAAGCACATGACAAGTTGGATTTTTTCAGTGCACTTACTTGTGCATCTTGTAGATCAGAGAAGATACAAAAGCAGGTGTCTATGTTGACAACCTTACTGAGGAGAACATATCAAACATAACTGAGGCCATGAACCTTTTGATTAAGGTCTGTTACTGATTCTTTTCCAATGTTTGGATTCAGACTAGCATATACAAGTCAGCGTTAGAATAAATTGTAAGCTTAATTGATCCCTTGTTTCTGTTTATGATGCAACTTCTGTCAGTTGTTTTCTTTTGCATGGTAAAAAGAAAAACACCTAACTACAATTGAGACGGTTTATCATGGTTGTGAATGTGGACAGGGGCTGTCAAACAGAAAAGTGGGGACAACTGCCATGAATTTTGAAAGTTCTCGATCTCATTGTGTATTTACGTGTGTTGTAGAATGTCAATACAAGGTGTGATTTCCTGACATCTTCATTATGCACATCAAAATAAAAGCTGCTAGCATTCATCACTCCTAACCAGTTTCTTATGACGTCCACCAGAACATTTCAGATGGAACGTACAGTACCAGGAGCAGTAAAATCAACTTAGTAGACCTTGCAGGATCAGAACGGCAAAAAAGGACTGGTGCCATTGGTGAACGCTTAAGAGAAGCTGGAAATACAAACCGCTCTCTCACACAGCTTGGGTTTGTCCCCTTAAGCCCTTGAAGAAAGACAACAGTATATTCATAAGCTAAACAACGCAACTGCGATAAGCGTTCTCTATTTTAGTAAGAAAGATGTATTTTCAAAAGAAGCAGACAAACTTTTATACAACTGGCAAGCTTCCCCTGCTTTTATAGTCAATCTACTTGATCTGTTTGCAGGAATGTGATCAACACATTGGCAGATTTGCCTAAGTCTGCAAGACATCGGCATATTCCCTACCGTAACTCGCGCCTCACATTTCTGCTTCAAGAATCATTAGGTGGAAATGCTAAACTAGCAATGATCTGTGCTGTTTCTTCTGCAAACAGGTAAATCTCAGAAAATAAAAATCAGAATACAATATAAAAACGAACAAAAGTATAACATGGATTGTGTACAAACAACAAATGCTGCAAGAAGATTAATGCTTTATCAATGGGAATAAGTTAATAACATTAAGTATTGTCAATGGCGGAATTCCAGTTGCAAAGAGGAGACTGTAGGCACGCTAAGGTTTGCACAGCGTGCCAAAAAAATTCAAAATAAGGCAGTTATCAATGAAGAAACAACAATAGATACCAAATTCTTGCGTGATCAGATTTGTCAATTGAAGGTATTATATTATGAACTAAATGCATAAGCAACGTGCTAATTTTAGACATTCTTATTACTCAAATGTCATGGTGTTCTTATCTGCTTGTCTCTCTGTTTGTCCAAAGAATGAGCTCTCCAAGGTGAAATTAATTGGATGTCATTCAGAATTGAATAATACTGGTGAGTTATGACATACCAGAATCAGCATATAATAACAAAAATAAATATTATAAAAGTTGCATGTGCTATTCTTGTACACCTTAGCAAGCATGCAGAAGTAAAATGAATTTACGGGTGGTCTGATCTGCAGGGAGCACTGGGGCTTCATCCATGCACCCAGCTATAAAAGACAAAGAGTGCACCGACATTGAGGTATTTACAGCTTTGCTTTCTTATTTGTTTATACATGGTATTGGTTATAAGGGAACAGAAAACTCTTCTTACTTTAGAGGAGAAGGAAGATGAAGCTCAAAATCTAATCCCTAAACTAGATAGTTGTAATCATCTAACCTAAAAAAAAAGATACCTATTGCTATCATGTTCAAACCTCTATTATTATCAAGAACTCGTATTTTCTTTACAGGTTCAAGGGTATCAATCAAATGCCCAATTTGATGGTTGTAAGAATTGTGCAATACTTCAAAATGGTTCCAATTTGCCTTCAGAAGAGAAAAAGGCATGTCTTAGAGGTCTCCATCACCATCGGTTGTTTGAGAATTCTAAACTTTTCTTAGATTAATAAGTTTTCTAGATTCTGTTGATTTATAGCAGGAATTGCAAGATGACATTGAAGATGAACTTCTAGAAGAACTAGTATACTTGCATGGTGGCTCTGAGATCCCATTAGGAGCATCCATGCTTGATGCACAGATATGTGACGAAGAAAATGACAAATTAGACCCAGCTGATCCTTTCAGTGCTGAAAGTATAGTGATCTCAGTAGATGAAAATGGAATAAGGTTTGTCAGCCAACAGAAACTCGACAAGACATCAACAATAAAGAAATTGCAGGTTGACTTGGAATCCTGTGCATATGAATTAGAGAGTGAAAAGAGGTATTCTAAAGAAATTCAAGAGGCATTGAAAACTGCAATGGCTGGTCATGTGAAGCTACTCGAGCAATATTCAGAACTTCAAGAGAAATATGATGCCCTTTTGGTTCAGCAACGTAGTATATCAAAGAATATGATAGTAAATGGAACGGTTGTGATGTTGGATCAAAGTGCCAGTTCAGTTCGAGCTACACGCCACCAAAGTTTTGACTATTTTGAACCAAAAGTTGCAGAAATTGAAGAGCTCGTGTCCATGCTGAAGGAAGAAGAGACATCAGCAACAAGAGCTAAAGTAAGTTTTGCCATCCATAGGCAGTTGTATGATAAAATTAAGTAGCGGGTTGCATCTAGAAAGTGGCTATCTGCTAAAGAAATAGAATATTAAAATAAATCACACTTATCTCATTGGATAATCAAAGCTTAATAGAGATGTCCACCTATAATTTTGCAGGATAGTGCAGCAAGTATCGCCCAAGAAGCAGATACGATGTGCCGTGAAGTGGAGAGACTACAGAAGCTGCACGCAAAATCAATGGTGATCTGTAAAGAACTTTTAAAGACCCAATCACATATTCATGGAACATGTCCGATGTGCACAGTAGCAAGGCGGGTACAATTCAAATTTTTGGACCAAGACTAACTAAGTTTTGAAGCCAGGTGTAATTATTGTAATTGATCGTTGCGCAATGCAACCATGGCATTTCTTATGCCAAACACCATGTATTCTGCCTGTCTAAATCCCTATTCACAAAGTTCCAAACTTATAAAGGTCATTTTTATATTCAGCAAAAAGCTTATGTATTGGGTCAAGTTCAATTCAACAAGTACAGAGCTGTTTGTAGCCGAGTTTGCTAATGTACACTATAAGGTTATGATCTTCAATCATGGCAATTTGGCGAAGGGCATCTTTGTGACTACTCGCACAATAACGTCTCCTTGGTTGCATTGCCGGTAACAAGGTTCACCCTAAAATGACAATCCAAAATATATAAGTTTAAAGGCCTCAATAGGTATAATCATCAAAATTCGTTTTGTAATGGCAAGTATAAAGAGTGCACCCTTTGGCCAAACTGCAAAGATATCGTCGTTGATCGTCGCGCCATAGTACATCCGTAAAGTCTGTTAAGTGACACGTAACAAATACGCATGAATGCTACTATTTGCTATGGACCTTGAGACATGAAAAACAAAACTAACTGCACAAAAAAAATTCTAAAATGTTTACCAGCCCCAGTAATATTTGCGCCTTTAAAAGATGTGTTCCCTGTGACTGACGCGCCTTCCAAATTTGCATTTGTGAAGTTTGCCTATAATAGGCATCGCTTTATGAGATTTAATCAAATGGTGTATCTAGGACCACATTCTTCTCTTTGCTAGGCACGGACATTAGATGGATACAAGAAAGCATAGACAGGAACAAATTAACCATCATAAAATGGACCACCAAGGAGAGCGCTGCTTCCTAGGGGTTGCAAGTGCAGGTACATGCATAATTACCTATTGTAATGACCTATATTCTTCAGAAGCTTTTCATATTAGGAAAGTGTTTTCCAACTTGTTTTACCAGAAAGTAACCCAACTATGGATCAATTGGCAAAATAGTGGGGACTCTTCATGCATTAGCAACAAGCTTCCTGCATGTGTTACTATCTCATGGATGCTAATGTAAGAAATAGACATGTCTCTGGTAGCTTACATGGGCAGTAGCTGTCTTTTCCATGTGTTATTCTCAAAATCCATCAAGCAAGGCGTAACAGTACATATAACCAAACTATGGACCCTTCAAAAGCTGGATGATAGAGGAAGATCCTTGTGTTTACTTTCTTTTTCTATATAGTGTGGAAGTTCACAATTCAAGGGCAAAACATTCAACTTCAATGCATTATATTTCAAAGATGATAGGAAGTATGCATTTGCTGCAAATCACCATTACGGATGCAAAAAGGAACTTCATTGGATACAATATTTCATCCCACAAATGAGCAACTACTAAGTAACTAACACTTTCTTTCCAAACAAGAATGAACAAAATGCACTCATGTCATTGAGAAAGGTGATAAAATCCATGCCCATATGTTAATCATTTTGTCAAAACTCCTTATGCTAATCTAAGTGTCCTGCATTTTGCCAATCTAAGTGCCCTGCAGTTTTGCAAACTCTTTATGCTAATCTAAGTGCACTGCATTTCAAGGAGCATTTCAGGTCGTAAGTTCTTGTTCCTATCATGTTTGGGAAAATTAACCACATAGGCCACATAATTCATCATTAAGGGATGAAACACCTTGACCATATTGCACAAGAATAAAAGCTTGCCTTTGTTGCATTAGCAAGTGAAAAGTCTGCCCCTCGAAGATCTGCATCAGAAAAATCTGCAGCTGCAATGATATATATTTGCATGATAAATCTGCTGCAAACCCAATGTGTTCCCATTTTTCTATTTTATTTGACTGGGTAATATAATTTTACCTGTCAGGTCGGAGTCAAAGAAACTTGCTCCAACTAGCTTACTTCCTCTGAAATTTGCTTGGCGCAGAATTGACTGTAGTAGGAAGAAGCAAAGTGATAGAAAGTGCCTAAATGCATCCCAGTATTCTCTGTTCCCCTCATACCGTTTTAAAGTCTTGTTTGATCAGTGTTCGACCACTGAAGTCTTTTCCAGTAAGATCTTGCCCACGAGTAACCTCTGCACCATAAGGACCACCACCCTATTGCAAAGGCCAGAACTTATGTTGGTGCAGACAAACAGAAAATAAACGAAGGCATATATTGTGGTTGTAAACAGAGATTTAACAAAATTTAGGGCATGCACCTTAAATGCAAGAGCAGGGTCTGTGAAGCAAAATGTAGCAGCAACAAGAGCTGTAAGACCGGCCTGGCTGAGTTTTTTACATAGGCTGCTATCCCAATTGAATGCTTCAGTTGTTTTCTGTCAGACAGTAGAGAATTAGCACAATTAGCCTAAACATGATTCCATAAACCCATCTCATACACCGCACTAGAGATAAACTTACAAAACACAACTCGCCTGCAGAACAACACGATTGGTGGAAGTTGTGGTTTGCTCTGGAACCTGCAATCCTGAAATGCAAGACGCGCAACACATAGTCTGCGCCATTACCATCTAGCCTACAACGTGATTTCGCGGATAATGTAAAGCTTGCTATTTTATAAAATAGGGAATCATATTGGGAAATTAAATACCACCTCCTAAAACATAGCATCATCACAACTATTGTATAGATAGTAAATTATTGTGCTACATTCTAACGAAGGAAATATTGGCTCCCCATCTTGGCCTCGATTTCAGGCACGCACAAGTCGAATACCATGCAGCAGTATTCGACCAGATTCGACCAGCTCGCAAAAGAAAAAAAATTTCCGGCAAAGGGGGTTATTAGACTTATGATTTCGTATGGCGTATGTGACGAGTTCTTGGAGATGGCGGGAGCACTACGCCAGCAGAATCTTCTCTCACATCCTCCCGTTCTGCTGATAACCATTGCTCCCTGGTAGTAAGCAGAATTGCTCTCATCCTCCCGTTCTGCTTATAAACAGATATCAGAAACATTGAATACTGTTGGACATGCCTAGAGTCAATGAGTGTTGATGAAACACTTCTGGACCAAGAGGCTTAGTCAGAAGATCTGCGGGCATATCAGCTGTAGGGCAATACTCCATCTGAATTGTCTGTTTGAACTTGTTCACGAGTGTAGTGGTGATGAATTGTGATATGTCGAGATCGCTTATAAGGAATAGGATTTTCAGTAAGAGCAATGCTACTCCGATTGTCATTGTAGATGACAGTGGGATCTTTTTGTTCATAGCCAAATTCTTGTAGGAATTGGCGCAGCCAAATCACCTCTCGAACAACAGCCGAAGTGGCCATGTACTCAGCTTCACGAGAGGACAGAGCCACACTAGTTTGTTTGGAGCTGAACCATGCAACATCGCCCCCATGCAACATGATAGCATAACCTGTTGTAGAACGTCGACTGTCGGGGTCACCAGCCCAGTCAGAGTCCACAAAACCAACGAGGGTAACAGTGGGATCATTGGAATCTGGAGCATATACGATACCTGTATTGGGTGTAGCTCTAAGATAACGAAGGATTCGCTTAACTGCCCGCCAATGAGCTGGTCCGGGATTGGCCATAAATCTGCTAACACGAGAAACCGAAGCTGCAATATTAGGTCGGCTACTAACCATGAGATGAAGTAAACACCCAACACCATGGCGGTAAGGAATTTGTTCCATGTAGTGAGCTTCCTGTGAGGTTTGTGGAGCAAACTCTTTGGACAACCGATCACGGGAACTCGTGGGAGTTTCTTTGGGAGATGCTTGCGCAAAGCCAAACCGTGAGCATACTTTCATGACAGTCTTGTGCTGATGAATCATGCGAGCTCGACGACGTCTATCTCTGATAATTTGGAGACCTAAGCATGTATGAACAGGTCCAAGGTCAGTCATCCTGAAGCTAGCAGAGAAAGCTTGCTTAAGAGAATCAATCTGATGCATATTGTTCCCAACCAGAAGAAGATCATCGACATAGACAACCACGATCAGGATATCATCAGTTGGAAAGGAAACATTCCATTCGGTCACACAATGAGCAAAACCTTGAGATATCAGAAATGTATCCATTTTCTTGTACCAAACCCGGGGGCTCTGTTTAAGACCATAGATGGCTTTCTTCAACCTGTAAACAGAATGTTCTTTGCCGGCAACAACAAAGTCTTCAGGTTGCTCCATATAGATCTCCTCAGTCAAATCACCATTGAGGAAGGCTGCCTTGACATTCATAGCTTCAATCTCCAAGTCTTCTTGGGCAGCAAGAGCAAGTACCACACTAATTGAAGTCCATTTTGCAACAGGGGAGAAAGTCTCATCATAATCCACGCCTTGGACTTGAGAAAAACTTTTAACCACAAGGCGAGCTCGATAGCGATCCACAGATCCATCAGCATGAGTTTTCAGTTTGAATATCCATTTGCATTTGATAGGTTTTCGGCCTGCTGGAAGAGGGACAAGCTTCCATGCTGCCGTTGCTTGCATGTTGTCCATTTCATCCTGCATAGCTTGCTGCCAGTGGCAATCTTGTGGACCAGTGCGTGCATCACGAATGGAGAGAGGTTCAAGGATAGTGTCAACAAAGGCTTCCTGGGCGCAGATTTCCTCTGTGTCTGCATGCCACCAGTTGGGGTACTCTCCTTCAAGCTGTATTTATAGAGCAAGAAGTGCATCTAAATTGGTCTTGGTTCTACTTTTCATCCAATTCAGCCACCGTTGTGTTGGATGATGACCTCTAGTGGATGACCGGGAAGGGGTTCTCTGCTGGCATCATTGGGCATGGAGCTAGAATCTAACGGAGTTGGTTCATCCAATATAGGTGCAGCAGGGATCTGATCTGCAGACAGAGTAGGTGAAGTGGTGAGAGGGCCAAGGACCACAGTGTTGCGCTCGACTATAGTGGTGGGCTCACTAAGGCAACGATTGGAGGCCGGGTGCATTGGGACAGAAGAATCCAAATGAGGTGGAGAGGTGCTTACAAGTGTGTCAGATGATGCAGGTTGGAGATCAAGCCACAATTGAGTTGTATCAGGTGCCTGGAACAGATCATCATCAGCTTGACGATGAAACACTCCATTTGTGTGCATGGCATCTTCATCAAATTCGACACTGCTGCTTATAAAATATCTCCTGGTGGTGACATCAAGCAATCTGTATCCCTTGGTCTTTTCAGGATAGCCCACGAATAAGCATCTTCGAGCATGATCATTTAACTTGTTACATTGTGCTTCTGGAACAAGAGCATAGGCCGGGCATCCAAAGATTCGAAGATGCTTGACATCGGGTTTGAGACTACTCCATGCTTCTTCAGGTTTTCCCTTGAACTGCCGCAGTCGGAGTTCGATTTACCAGGTGGGCCACAGTTTCAATTGCATGTCCCCATAGCCAATTTGCCAGACCAGCAAATTTGAGCATACTCAATGCTGATTCCCTGATAGTGCGAATCTTGCGTTCCGCCACACCATTTTGGTGGTGTGCATAAGGCGGACCGCCTGACTCCGTGATCTGTCAAAAAGGTTTGGAAAGTGTGA
>JAANSK020269459.1:0-11755 GCA_011763485.2 Isoetes engelmannii
TGCATGTACCGTCTCATAGGCCTTTGGCCTCCGTGGACGTTAAAATAAACTTCCTTCCTTCCTTCCTTCCTTCCTTCTCTGTATTAGCACATCAATTCGTGGCTCCTATTGTCTATTTCGAATTTAGACAAGTTAGTGGTATGATTTCATTATTGGTTTCGTTTTAAATTTCAAAAATCATGTGACCTTTTTTTTTTTTATATAGCATTCTATTTTCCTGCATTTTGAGTAATGGCATGGGAAGAAGAGTTGGAATCGATTAGGGTTCCTACGGATGATGGGGATGTTCTATCTATTAGAGTAGGTTCATTTGTGACCTTGAACCCATCAACAAGAGGGCCACATCGTGTGAAGCAGGCTCGTCAAAGTGATTAAAAAACCCACTGGAAAGCGAGGGTTTTGGCCTTTGAATCTGGTAGAAGCCATGTAGGTATAAAGATTCAGCATATTTACACTCCTACAAAAATGGCAAATGAGACTATTTCAACAAGAAGAAATTTTCCAAAACTACAAGCAAATTGTAAGGTGTGCTTTGAGATTTGCTTCATTATGTTTTTAGTAATTTGTGATAGTTTCATTTCATTTTTTTTTTTTTTTTTTTGGAAGGATGAAAGACATTTTTCATTACCAATCAACAGAAAAAGTACAAAGAGCTGAGGGGCACCTTTTAAACCCAAGGGGAAAAATGTCCCTCTATGCAAAACTACCTGTACATCTCAGCATGTCATCAAGTATGATTATCCTCTAACTCACCCATGATATTCGATGATCTTTTCTTTCTAGCTGACTTCTTATAGCATAACAGTTTTCCAACCACCGCCATGCTCCTCTATAGTCTGAGGAAATGTGATGTTCCCGTCTATTATGCGCCTTGTATAGATACAAGTAATGTATAATACACGACAAATCACGAGACATCACCATATCCTATGTGGTACATTACGTTAATTTATATTAACATTAGCTATGTTAATTCATTATTGATAAAGGGGGGAACCTAACCCTTCATTATTAATTAAGGGGGAAACCTAACCCTAAAACCTAATTCGAATTTAGGGGTTAACCTAATTTAATTAGCATTAAAAAAGGCTAAAATACTAAATTAGTTAATAATGACTAATTTAGAATTGATTTTTGGCCCAAATCGATTGGGTAAGGGATACTTACCAAATATAGACCTAATCAAATTGGGGCTTTATCCCAATTTGCTCCAAATTGATTTGGGAGAGCTTGGAGAAGGAGGAGGAGAAGCCATATTCACCGAGAAGATGGAGACCCTTCCAACTAACGGTTCTAGCGAGGATATCGTTTAGTAGACTAGTTAGCTTGACTTTCTAGATAGGAATTGACACTTCTTTGCTTAGATGGATGATTAGTTCTCATGTTATTGAGCAATTGAGTTAATGAATGGATTCGTGGTAGTTCTTTGTTGCACCTCTTGTGCTTATGGGATTAAGGGAGGGTAGAGACCTGAAAGAGCCTCTAGAATTGTAGTAGATGCTCCTAGATAAAACCTCGTAAATCCCAATAAAGGCGGCCTGTGCATAGAGCCCACCGAGCTGTAGGTGTTATCATGTGATTGAGCACCATATAAGGGACTAATGGTGAAGTGGAAACGGGATCTAGTCGAGGTTGGCTACCGTTTTGGTGTGCTAGGCTTATAGCGGTCACTGAGTGTGGGTCGGGTATGGGTCTGACACCCCCTGGGTCAGATGGACTAAATAGGTGCGAGTGACCTCGAGTTATGGATTTTTTGGAGTTAAGACGGGTACGGTTGTGGTTCGCCTGAGGGGGGCCACATTCTCTGGCCACACATGGAACCATTATGCTCCTGGAGGGGACTTGTCCCTTTCCTGCCTCATCCGACCGGGGAGATGCAACCTGGAGTAGGTCTCATAGGGTGATTCCATGGGATTTACGTCTCCGGGAGGCTACAATAATCACGTTATAACATGTCTTAGCTTATCTGCGAAGTATACACAGGAGGGGTGTATGGAGTGAACTACCCTAGCCAATGTCCTATGCGAGCCAATGCCGTTGTCATGATTCGATCTGTTACTATCTTGAGGCCTTGATCGTCAGTCAACCTCCTTGAGTTTGAGCTAGGATAGAACCTTCATTTATGATGCATTGTGAATGTTATTCGATGTATGTTGATGCTCGTATTGATGATGGATGGGCCACCTTTCGAGGTCGTATATTATTTATATGTATTGTGGCTTGTGCTACCATGAATGTACGCTTCCGCCGTATAGGATATCCCAGTGGAGGAATGGGGCCAATGATCCGTGTCCTTCACTGGGACACTTGGGCCATCACAAGTGGTCCAGGTTAGACGGAGGGCCCGACTCAGTAGTTGTGCTATTGGGAAGGGGGATTTCTCGTACTTGTCCTATATGATGAAGCATCGTATAGGGCTGGGGAGCATCACATTGGTATTAGAGCCATGATCTCGGAAGATCGAATCATAGCACTGGCCATGGCCCACTTAGACCGAGTAGGTTGTAAGTAGGCCCAAAATGGATCCTCTATTTCTAGAAGCCATAACTTTCTCTAGGAAGCTCGGGTTGGAGGGATTTTGGCGGGAGTGCATAGAGTATACGTGAATTAGGTAAAACCCCAAGAAGCCCTATCGGTAAATCCCTCATGTAGCAGAACTTGATTGTTGCTCTCCTAGGTAAATTGAGGTTTAAAATCAAATTATTTTCTCCAAGAGCGCAACATACGGCTCGTGTATTTCTGCCGTGTAAAATTTGCTTTTGAAAAAAAATATAAATTAGGTTTTTTTAGCAAGTGATGTGCTCTTAGGGCAAACAAAGTTTAAAATCAAATTCTAAGAGGTATAAACCTCAAGAGAGCAACATACGGTGGCGCATAGCCGTATAGAGCTATTTAGGGGTTAATTTTAGTGCCTAGAAACTTTCTATTTTCATTTTATTATCTTCTTTTGGGTTTCTTCACCTGCCATAGCCGCCAAACTTGGAGTTTCCCGCCATAGCTTCCATAGCCGCCGAACTTGGAGTTCGCCTGCCGTAGCTGCCATAGCCGTCATAGCCACTGACCTTCTACGCCAAAGCCCACGAGTCATTAAGTACTTCATTTTCTGTTTGGTTGAGCCGGACCAGATTGTGTGCGAGTGGTACATAAATGGCCTCTTTTCACAAGGCGCTATGTTGTTTGGTATAAAACCAGTATCCATTGTAGAGACCGAGGCACTAAAGGAAATGGTAAGATCATACATGTATCTACTTCTTGACCACTTCAAGGATCAAAAAGCTGCAAAGGATGAAGATGCGGAAGACAATTCTGAGGAAGCAGCGAACAGCCATGACGAGGAAGAGGAAAACCCGAATGCAATTACAGGCCTAAATGTAGACCTAGCAGATGAATTCCTAGAAGACATCAGGAACATGTCAGTTTGTTTTTCCTTGTACTTGTTAAACTGGGGCCTTTGCTTGGGACTTTCTCAACTCGCGAGTCAAGAATCCCCTACAAAGCATTATTAACTGTTTCATTTCTTGCAGGGATGTGGGTCCAATCCCATCAATATCGTCTCATTCGACTGGATCTGGACAGAGTACGGGTCGCCACTCCAAACCAAAAGATTCTGCAACCAGTCAGGAAAAGGGAAAGGAACAAATCAAAAATAACAAGGCAGGTCCACCCAAAAGTGCTTAGGTATCGAGAATCATGATCCCTACTCTGGATCCCGACACCCAAATATGGTCTGAACCTAACTCTAACTGGGATCCTGATGGCCCAACCAAGCTTATAATATTTGATGTAAATGGGGTCTTGGCGGCCATATACCAAGAAGATGAGGCCCCTAAGCTAAACACCACACAGAGGCCTACAAGGACGGGCACGAAGATCGTTGACCCGTGACCTAAGCCGAGAGAGTGGTGGAATGGTGCATGGAGAGGGGTTCGATGTTGGCATATGGTCTTCCATGGCCAAGAGAAACATTGTTAATGTTTTGGGGGTGCTAGGGCTCGAAAAATGTTTTGTGAAATTCAAGTCTGTCTGGGCAGTAAAAAGGTTGGCTACGTGTCTGGACTCGATGAATCAATAACAAAAGATATCATCAAGCCGCTAGAAAAGGTTTACAGGGAGTTCAGTGATTCAATAAGCACAACATGCTGATCATTGATGACAGCCCATACAAGTGCTATCACAACTCTGACAATGCTATAATCGCACCATGATATAATCTTGAGCTGTTTGAATCGGACCAGTGGTTGAATCGGGACCTAATTTCGGCTCTAGCTGAGGCCAGATTCAACATTCTAGTTGCAGATGTGTTGCTAAACTACCCCGAGTTGAAGGAGTGTGATGAGGAGAACAACCATATCATGAGGGCGCTTGATCACAAATTTTATGGCGATGACAATGCATGAACGCGTTTAGCAAAACTTAAGATTCAAAATGCTTGTACATAATGTGTAGTATGTAACTGCGTGTCTCCATAGTGGTTCTCTCGACCACTTGAATTGTAACTTTAGACTTTTTTCAAAATTACTCGTACCATCTTGAATTGTGTAGGTCTTGACTTGAGGATTTCTCGACTCGCGGGTCGAGAAAGCCCAAGTCTCTATTGCACATGAGTCGTGTCTACAATGTTTGTGAATGAATTGAATGATACCCTAACTTACCTTTTTATTTACTAATGGCAGCTTAATTGTTAGTTATGGAATGCTTATCTTCTAGGTAGCTTCTACCGGGCCTCTGGAAGAGGGTAGCCAGAGAGCGCTGACGCTATGAAACTGCAGAAAGCCCGGTTGAGAGGAAGAAGGAGCCGCAAGAGATCTTGCAGGCCTTGCATGCGATACATCGAGGTTGGGGAAGAAGCATTTTTTATCCGGCCATCGAAGAGAGAATGCGCGAAGAAGGACAGGAGATCAGATGGACGGGCCTACCCGTTGCCCGTGAGGCTCCTCCACGCGATGCTTTCCTTCACTCCTCTTCGGTATTCCGTGTTTGATCCAGACGTAACAGTTGTTACTGCTCGACCACCATGGTCGTTGCGACCGTTGTAAAATACTCTGTACTTTTCCATTATATATTGAATAAATGGCCACCTTTGTGTACCGGAACTGGCATCCAAACAATGGCAATTTAACATGATTCACTCTCTAATCTTTGCATCGTAAGCAGCAACGCATGAAACAACACTAACAAAGTTCTCTTCGTCATTTTTTTCACACAAAGGTTTCTTGTATTTTTTCTGCAATAAATGCGCACCAAAAGATTTTCAAAATATTAATCTTCAAAAAAAGTGGCTTCCCGAAAAAAGTGGGACTTTCATCTGACCCATTTTAAGCAAAATGGAGCTTTTATTTGATATCCCTCACCTTTTAGAAGCATAGATGGTGTTAAATTACTTCAAATTCTTCCTCAATGGAGAGAAAGGTAGAAGAAGAGAAGGTGAAATCAAAGCTAAAGATTGCATGCCTCCTAAAATGGTCTTTATCCATGAGGATCGACGGTTATAAATCATTGTAATTGCATGATGAATATTAGAAATTACTTTTGTCATGAATGGCTTCATTGAGTTCAATTCTCAACATGATTATGTTGGTTACTCCAATGTAAATTTTTGATTATGAATCTAGGGTCATAACCTTGAATCCAGTATATTGTCTCAAGTATCCTAATGCGAAAAGCTTCATACTGCCTGGAAACCAATAGCACTATTAGAATTGATTGGAAAAGTGTGACATTCATCCTCGATGGCTCCCATCGGGGAGCACTGACAAGTCTTGTCTTAACAAAGGGTACACATTGTTCTTTAGACAAATAAACATAAGGAAAGCACAAAACGGTAGAATCAACCCCATTGCATGATTCTTCCTCTTTGTCTGCATTTTCATCTTCATGCTTCTCTCCATCTTCAAACAAATAACATATTCGTGTAAGAACTTGATTTTTTATACCGAAGCAAACAAAAATCTAAGAATTCAAAGCAATTCGAGGGATTCAAGACTGGTGATACAAACAAGTTACTATGCTACATTATGAATCATGTGGAAAAATTTGCCATGGCATCGACCCACAACCAGATCTATATGGGCAAAATGTTCATGAGTAGGTCTGGCAATCAAGAAGCTCCACCAGAGCCAGCAAGGAAAGATCTATTAGAGCCTCCACCAGAGCCAGCAAGGAAAGATCTATTAGAGCCTTCACCATAGCCGGCAAGAAAGAACCTTCGCCAAAAAGCTGGCTAGTCAAGAAACTTCAATGTTACCACGACTTTGTTCATAATTCGACAAGAAGTCTGCATTTGACTTCAAGATCATGATCCATATGCTGACCACGCATTTGACCATGTCTACTCTTTGCTTGAATGGCTGGGATGTTCTCAGGTGGAAGATCCCCATGCATATCCTTGCAGCAATGTTTAATGATGCAAATAAAGACTCCCAGCAAGTTTAGGGTTCCCTGCCCGGACATGGAGAGCGGGCTTGCTTCTTTGGTGCCTTTCTTAGTTCCATGAAAGCTCAGTCAAGGCGCCCATTTCATACATTTCTTATTTTAAATCAGCTTCAGATCCGCGTGCCACTTTGGCTCCTTATCAGACGTGGGAGCAGTTTCGAATCCGCCTCTGAATCACAAAATCTTCGTGTTAACGTGGAATTGCTCTGTACTGCTGGAAAATTAAAAGAGGCTTTGGAGCTTGTTCGCCAAGAGAATATAAAAGCAGATTGTGCTACTTATGCTGTTTGTCTGAGGACCGGTGGTAATTTAAAAGCATTATCTGAGGTAAGAACAGTGCATCGCCTTGTAGACAAGGGTAGGTTTAGGAGGAATACTTTCCTGGGGAATTTGTTGGTTGATATTTATGGAAAATGTGGTAGCTTAGATGAAGCCGTTGCAGTGTTTGAGAAAATACCCAAGCCCAATGTATATTCCTGGAATGCAGTTATGGCAGCTTATGTCCAGCATGGGCAGGCCAAACGAGCTCGTGATCTCTTTCGTAAGATGCAGCGGGAAGGATTTAAACCAGATAGCTGCACATTTTCCATAATTTTGTCTACGTGTATTGGTCCTCAAGCACTAGAAATTGGTAAAATGATCCATCAATGTCTCATTGATACTGGGATCCAGACCGATGTTTTCGTAGGTGCCTCTTTAATCAACATGTATGGGAAATGTGGCAGTGTAGAGGATGCATGGACAGTCTTCGAAAAAATGTCTCAAAAAGATGATGTAACATGGAACACCATGATCACTGCCTTTGCACAGAATGGCCAGGCTAAACAAGCTCTTCAACTCTTTCAACAAATGAATGATGCAGGTATAAGGGCAAACAAAATTACCTTTGTCAGTGTGCTTGATGCATGTGCAGGTCTTTCAGCACTTGGCATTGGCAGAGCAGTGCATCGTTCAATAATTCAGAGGGAATTTGAATCAGATGTTGTTGTAGGTACTGCTCTTATCAATATGTATGGAAAATCTGGTAATTTAGAAGATGCTCATAAAGCTTTTAACAAGATTTGCAACAGGGATGCTGTTTCCTGGACTGCAATGATAGCATCCTATGCACATAATGGCCATGCCGAAGAGGTTCTGAATCTGTATGAACAAATGTGTATAGAAGGAGTAAAGCCAGATAGGGTTACATTTGTTCATGTCCTTTCTGTGTGCAGCCATTCAGGCCTGCAATTCGAGGGTCGTCATTATTTTGTTTCTATGCCTGGAGATTATAAAATGGCACCGACAGTGGAGCATTATGGATGCATGGTTGACCTACTTGGCCGGTCAGGAGAACTGATTGTGGCTGAAGAGTTGGTCAATAACATGGTTGTCGAACCTGATGCCATGGTTTGGACAGCTTTGTTGGGTACTTGTAGAGTTCATGGGGATGCCGAACGTGCAAAAAGGGCAGCTGGACATGTTCACAGGTTAGATCCAAGCAATGCAGCACCATATGTATTGCTTTCCAACATCCATTCTTTAGCTGGGAGATGGGAGGAGGCTGCAAAAGTGAGAAGACAGATGGAGGAGAGAGGCATCAAAAAGCAACCAGGAATCAGTTGGATTGAGATGGGAAATAAGGTGCATGAATTCTATGCAGGGGATAAAGTACACCCACAGACCGAAGAAATCTACGCAGAGCTGCGCAGATTAATGGGACATTTGAAGGAGATAGGTTATGTCCCCCACATAGAATCAGTGTTGCATAATGTGGAGGAGGAGGAAAAAGAAAATATTCTCTGCTACCATAGTGAGAAGCTTGCAATTGTTTTTGGGTTATTAAATACACCTCCTGGAGAATCTCTCCGAATCATTAAAAACCTTCGTATATGTTCTGATTGTCATCTTGCTGCCAAGTTTATTTCTAAGCTTGTTGATCGTGAAATTATCGTGAGGGATACTATTCGCTTCCATCACTTTAAGAATGGCACATGTTCATGTGGAGACTACTGGTAATCATTTAATTAAGAAGCTAAGGACATACACTTAGTGCATCACCTCCCTGCTTCACCTGGTAGTGCATAACCTTTTAACCCTTTTCACTGACATACCTGTAACTTCTTATATGGAAGTTCACAACTGACTCATTTCTTGCAACCATTTCATGGTTTAAAGTTCATCTATTATGTCAACAGGCTACTGGACTACTGTCGCATGCTTTCGATGACCGTGCTTCCATGCTTACCGTATGTTCATTATTGTTTGGCGCGGCAAATCCGGAACTTTCTATGTAGCTTGGCATCAAAGGGAGTTGATTAACTGCATTGGTTAAACCTTTTATTCGTCCTTGCTCTATAGGCTTTTTTCTTCCTCTTTAAGTGCAATCTTCTTGACATTGTGTTTCAAATGCTACTACATAATTTCTCTCTAGCCACGTCATGTTTCTCAGAATTTAAAGCTGCAGTCCCTCTCTACCTTGAGAAGTTTGTTGAAAAAGGTCTTCATGGTCATGAGCTCAAATGTACCACCACAAACAACGACACATGATTAATTGTTCTGTCAGAACTGGTGTGAAAAGCAGCCTCTTTGCTAGAGAACCGAAATCCACAGTGCAGCACCAAATAATAGCAACAGGAGCTCTATCACAAAAATTGTAGATTCATTGCCTTATCTTGGAAGAGTATGCTTTTGTGGTGTTGGCTTGGACCGCATTGATATGCACGTGTGCAAAAAATGTTCAATTTTTGCTACCAATAATCCTGATTTACAGTGTTCTATACATTGCACCTAGAAAAGCCCTATATTGTTTGATTGCTTACAAGCGGCGAGCAAGGTCTCATCTGAGCTCTTACGTTGATCATCAAACCATGCATTTCGAGGAAAGCATGGTGTGCCTCAAGGTCTCCTGGTTCGTCTTTTCAAGCAAAACATTGCTTTGTCCCGCTTAAAAGCATCATGACAAGTTTGTGAGTTTGCTACTCCAAAGTAGAAAGATGCAAAATATCTCTGTTCTATTGGATGTCCGTTGTAACGGGGCCATGGAAGACCGCTTGAGTAGATCTTGGTGTGGCATTTCTAACACCACCATAAGAGGGTGGGATGGATTTCATGTAAACATCTGGGTGTTCTGGCCAGTTCGTCAGGCAGAGATGGTCAAGGAATGTTACATCAATGTATTGTGAAGAAGAGAGGTTGACCATCGGAGTCCACCCCTCATCCTTGCTTATGTGTTCCTACTTCCACATGTGTAGAAGACAAAGATCGTGGTTGACCACAAGCACACAATCTAGAACAATGGATCTCCATCATAATTCTCTTGTTGACAAGTGTAGGAGGAGGAGGACGGACGTTGTGAGAAACTATTGCAGATAATCAAGTAAAACATTGTTGCACAATTGAAGCAACTATCTTCCAAAATTGACAGGATGGCTTCCATCAATTGATGTGCATGGCTAGAGAACTTTTGTGTAGCAAGTCTTTATCTGCTAAACCTTGTCAATCGTGTTCACAGGTATACATTTGTTGAAAACCGCAACCAGGTAAGGCGTGCCCTAGCTTCCTGTACTGTTGAATATCATCATATATATAATTGGTATATGGGTCCCGCTATCCACATCTAAATCCTTGTGATAAATGTGTGAGTCCATATTATAAAAAATAACCAGCTGCCACAAATAAGGGATTTTCACGTTAGTTTTACACTTGTGTCCACATACAATAATTGTGTCATTCTGCCTTGTGGAAGGAAATTGCCGAGGTCATTTTTATATTAATAAGCTATTCCTCTATGACCTTGCTTGTCTGGATGCCTTCATTAAATAAAGAATAGAGTATAATAGATTTTTTTCGTCCACGAAGATCACTAGGCCATGGGACCCATACAATGGGCTATTTTCAAGGGACAACCTTTGCAGACAGTAGTCAATAAGTTCATACAAAAGAAAATCATGGTGATGGCTGATGGCTCAGCAATTGAAGATGCGATTTTGTGACGTCCCATGCTCGCATACGATGCTTCCATCGTGTATAATCCGGAGATCCCCTCCTGCTAGCCCTGCTTGCTAACAAGAGGCCATCCACCTGATGTCAGACTCTTGAATGTGAGGAAGAGTTCACGTGGGAAGAATGGATGTCTCCTTCGGGATCTACCTAGCTGCAGAAGCGCATGAATGTCAGCACAATAACACATCACACAATATAACCACCACGAAGGGTGGGATCACTATAACATGATATATCATAACATATAACATAACATAACATCAATAGGGGGGAAAATCCTATCCATGGCTCAGACTCAGGGATGGATTGACGGCTAGGGCCTCCAGATGTCAATGCAGACAAAATTCATGGCACTGAATTTGGCTGGCATAGAACATGTTTGTTTGGTAGTCCACGCCATCCGCCCCTCCTGTGCATACTTTGCAGATAGGCTGATAAGTCTTGGGGCCGGACCATAGCCATGCCGGGGGCATAGCCGAAGGGGCTATTCCTGGGTTGCATCTCCCCAGTCCCGGTGAGGCAAGAAGGGATCTATCCCTTCCATAGAATCCATGCCAATAGCAGGCGAGCTAGAGAGCTACTGCTCGTATACGACTGCAACCCCATTGAAGATGGCCTCACCACCCAAGAGGTGTCGAGCCAATATCTTAGCCACACGTAGTGCATAAGGTATTAAGCCTAGCTCACGGCATTCCTCGATAGGCCGTACACACCAGAGGGATCAACTGCTATTAGACAAGCTCCTTCCTTGCCAGCCGGTCTAGCCCCGCCACCCACAATGCAGGCAAGCTCTTATGTACAGGCTGCATTGATTGGGAACTAATGTGGCTAATCTAGGAACATCAACTAGAAGGCTCTGGGTCTCTATCCCCCCCCCCCTCCCAATACACACGAGGTGCGCACAGAGCAATCCATAGATAACAAATGAACTAATAATACAGATAAAGATCTAATCTATCTATCTACAATTAGGTTCATTTGTTACGGCCTATGATCTTGGGCTCCATAGGTCATCTAGATCGAAAGAAGGCGGCATTCTCGGCCTAATGCTGGGCAGGAGCTGGCATTGCATGACAATTCAACTACATGCCGGATCCTTGACTGGCTCCCAAACCTCAGCCGGCGTCCATGCTGCTGAATCGGTTGCGAGATGCTGTGTTACAACCCCATGGATGAGGACGACTCTGGCTACCTTGAACCCCCTGGGTTCCCCACTCCTCGAGTCCCCTGGACTCCCCACGCCAAAATCGCGTTGATCCCTCGGATCAATCCTACTGCATAGTGCAGCCTCTAATCGTTCCTAGAACGATTGTCCATGGTGCTCCTTTGAGATCCCTGA
>JAANSK020269470.1:0-11753 GCA_011763485.2 Isoetes engelmannii
TAGGGGAATTTTAGGGAATCTTTTAAAGATTCCTTCTAGTTCCCGTTTCAAGCAAATTTTCCCATTTCAATTTAAACTTTGTTTGTATTGGATTGGCGTTTTTTACGACCTGATCCACCATATCCAGAACGTCTAGTTTTTTCATAATCATTGACAAACCAGGTTAGCCATGGCCGAAAAAAGAAGACTTGGCAGAGCTTTCATATGCAATTTCGATGAAGTGGGTAAAGGGATTTAGCTACAGCTGATATTGAAGGTTCAGTGGCAGAAACATGGGCTTTTGGCACGTCTGCTCGGGGCATGAGGTATCTGCTCCAGCGAGTCATGGGTCTAATATCGATGGAGCTGCAACTAGATTTGTCTAATTATTTTTTTGTTTGGGTTATTTCTTCTCCGTTTACGGTATTGCTTCTGTATCAAAGTCTATTTTTTTTCCTTTTGTTAATTTTTAGGTTTTCGCTGCTTCGCACTGTTTTACACTCCAAAAAAAGCAATCCTTTGGATGCATGACTATAATTACAACAAAGACAAGATTTACTGATTTTGCTCAAAAGTTTTTAACTTGTTTTCCATTTTGGTCACGACTGATAAGAGATTGTATTAGAATAGAAGAAATGCAGTTGAATCTATTGTAACAAAATATGTGAGCATGAACTAGTTTTAAAACATGTATAAGCACTGAGAACTAGAAATGCTGAATGAAGGAGTTCAAACTTCATGTATTCAACTGAATAAAAATATTCAATGCAAAAATTCCTTTCTTTATAATTCCTCACAATAGGAAACAACCTTTGCTATTGTTAAGTTTCTTATAAACTTGCAATGTAATTTTGTATTTTAATAATAATTAACTATGCTTTGAAGACTAACAGATTCATTTGGGTTCGATTCCCAAAAGGCGAGAGGGTTGTCCCTTTTCTTTTTTTTTTTTTCAAAAACAACACTTGAAATAACAATTACTTAAAAAAATTGACGTGTCAGTTTTTCTATTAATTACATGCCATACTGGGAAAAACAACACTGAAGAACAACTATGCTAAAAGACCATATGTATAGAATATCTATATAACCACATATATTCTTTTTGAGGAAAACAACACGTTAAAACAATGACAACTCTTAAAAAACTACATGTCATACCGGGGAAAACAACACTAGAAAACAACTAATTTAAAAGACTGTATGTAGAATTTTCTATAACTACATATGTTTTTTGAGGAGAATAACACTTTAAAACAGTGGCAATTTTTCAAAAACTACATGTAGAGGAAAAAAACCACAGGTTTTTAGAACCACATGTCGTTTTTTAGGAAACCGACACCTAGTCATCAATAGGTTGATCTTTCTTTAATTTTCTCCCGCTCAAAGTTACTAGTGGTTCTTGTAAAATCTGTTTGCAGGCAAATCTATTGTATATGGAACCTTTCTTAAACTGATTAGAATCATGTACTGAACCTGTTCGTGTCAAATATTTATAAACATTCTGTAGGGTGTTACAATGCTTTGCAAAAGCCATGCGTGCCTTTTATGTTGATATCGACTGAATAGTCATCTCCTCTATCACTTTTTTTTATGTTTCCTCATGTGGAAACCATCCACTTCACCATCGACATTTGACAAACCTGTTGCATCATGAAATTCCCTTACACATTGAGTTAACCTTGCACCACTAGGCATTGCAACAAACCTCTTATACAACATTGTCTTGGAGGCCAACACAAGTGTAATCTTCTTTGTATATTTCTGCACTGTGGCTTTGCCAACAAAAAATCTTTGTCCCACATGCAAAGGCATATCATTGCGTGCAAGAAATAAAGAACCATAGCCACAGCTTTTCTAGGATCAATAGGGGGCCTAACCTTGACCCCTGGCCTAACCAAGTGTGGTGCAACTAAACCGACTAGTTTCCCAAAAATGGCTCTTTTCATTTTGTAAAATTGGTGCCACATACCATCTTCAAATGAAGGCAAACAATTCCATTCATGATTATCTATATTATCCCATTGTGTTCTTTGCCTTGGAGCAATCCAAAATCTCCGAGGTGGCCTTCTTACACTACTGGAACCTGCTAGACTCAAAGCTGAGGTAGCACAAAAGAATTTCTTGCAAATTTTGTCCTCGAACAATTGCATTGGGTCCTCGAGTTCATTGAGCCCGATAAGATACAAACAGAATATCTGGAAGGCAAATCCGAGTGATAAAGCTCGCAGAAGCAGGGGAATCATGTCGAGATTGACTGGATCCATGAAATTCGTTCGGAAATGCAACCCTATGCAAGAAGCAAAAAAACAAAGGAAATATCCCACAAAGTTTACCTACCGACAAGAACAGGGGGAGAAATATCCCATAAATTGCAGGCGATTCAAAATTGATGTGGAATTATCCCACAAAAACCTGCCTCGCCAGAATGGATCGAGGGACCTGCTCTTCGGCAAAGAGAAAAAGTTCGAGGCTTAATTTTGAGGCTGTTAGGCCTTGAGAGAGAGTCTTCCTCCTCCCAGAAAAATACGTACATTTCTGGGAGGAGTCGTTTAGTATTTTGGCAGCTTGTGGCCGAAGAGAGAGGGAGGGAGGGAGGAAGGGAGTCTCACGATCGCCCTATTCGCAGGCGCAAAAGGAAGTGCCAAGAAACATGATTTTCTATCGAGAAACACAAGTTTGAATACAGATAATAGAACAAGAAACTAAGTTAGAAATCATTTCTGGACGAAACTCAAGTCCCCATTTTTTGACATTGTGATGTGAGGAAGGGATACAAAGCAAAAAAGTAAAGGTGGATGGAAATGAAGAGCGGTTGAATCCTTCCAAACGTAGAAGAGCATGTACCAAAGAAATGAGCAAGAAATATGATATTAGTGCTCATTTTGGTAGGCATTGAGCCAATTTGATGGGGTGTGCACTTTGAACATGTGTCACAAGAAAATCTTTTTGAGTATTTTATTTCCAATGGTGTTGCTTTCTCAAGTGTCGTGAGAATATTACTAATAACAAAGGTTATGCTTAACAGATGAACAAATATACAATAATTAATGGTGAGAACAGCATTTAGAGAATGTTACGATCATCAATAGGTGACGAGAAAGAGCAAGATGAAGAGGAATTGGAGGAATGATGGGAACAAGTGCCCCATATTCCATAAAGGCGAAGGAGTACACACAACGAGAAAGTCCAAAATGGAATAAAAAACAAAGAGGTGTCTGACGTGCCGGGCGGGAATGGAAAATAATTGAAAGCCAGAAGGCGGGCATGCAGACGAGACTCAGAGCAGAGCACGCAAGGGTTGTGATCACGGCAGTAACGTCTCGGTTGTCCTTGGAGCAGTCACGTGAGATTGAAGAAGAGGGGAGGGAATAACACAACACAGGTGGCGCGCCCCAACCCAAGGCAGGGCAAGCGCAAAAGCAAAGCCTCCCTTCTCCTTCTCCTCAATCAAATAGGCCTACTGGTTACTTAGGGCGCCTAAGAGCGCTCAACTTGTGCTGTGGCTGCTGCTCTCCGGCGCCGCCTTAGCCTGCCGCCACTCTGCACCTCTGTTTAAATCAGAGCCATCAGGCCAGCACTTTCCAACACATGACGATCGCTTTTTCTTTCATCGTTGGCATAGTCGGTAGGTGGCCTTTTTTCAGATTCATTTGCTAACATTTCTTCTCACAATCCGCTTCCATTTCCATTTCCAGGCAATGTAACATCGGTGATGGTGTATGCGGCACCCTTGTAAGTTGAACAAGCTTAAGCTTTCGCTTTAGCCTGCATCACATGAATCGTGAAAGATCTGACAATTGAGTATGCTTTGCATTGCAGACCAACATTTTGGTGTATTTTTAAGAAAAAATCAACGGACTGTTATTCTGCTCTACCCTACATAATGGCACTTCTAACGACTCTATTGGGTTTGTATTACGGAACACTGAAGACAAATGGGCTGCCTATTGTTACGATCAACATCATAGGGATATCGTTTGAAACATTCTACCTCGTCCTATTTCTCATATATGCACCAAAACTGGGAAGGGTGAGTAGATTCGTTTTTTTGTTTGATGATGAAGATCGATTTGGGTATCTGATATGGGATTGTGGTGGCAGATAAAAACGGCACAACACTTGCTCCTTGTTTTTTTATTTGTCGGTTCTGCAGTGCTACTCACCTTCTTTTTTGCACACAATCACAAGCGTGTGGTAATCGTGGGGACCATGTGTTCCGCTGTTGCCATCCTAATGTACGCAGCACCGCTATCAGTCATGGTTAGAATTTTGTACTCTCTCTCTTCTCTATTACTTTTTTCCTCCCACTTTTTTTCACTTTAATATAATTCCCATACCAGAAACTGGTGATCACCACAAAAAATGTAGAGTTCTTGCCAGCAACACTCTCCACCATGCTCCTCATCAATGGTTCCATATGGTCAGCTTATTCCTTCTTCATCAGGGACATATTCATTGGGGTAGGCTGTTGTAACTTTGAATAGCTAATTAAACTTGTCTGCGCTTTTGTTAAGCAACTCCTTCTCGTTTGCAGATTCCCAGCGTTACGGGATGCTTGCTATCCATCTTGCAGATTGCGCTGTACATGATCTACAAGAATGCAAATAGACAAGAAGATGAGCCCATTAAGAAGATGATGGGCCAAGACAGCGTCATTGACATTCCCGATCAGATTAGACCCGATTCCAAAGCTAATCACAGGAGCAATAGCCACACGAGAACTACGTCAGGAAAAGTTGTTGATTTCCGAGTAGTGGAACTTACATCAGCAGATGGAGAGGCAGAAGGAGAATCAGAAGGAGTGGCAGCGGCAGACGCACCTGAAGCAGGCAACGTTAACGGATCCAACTAAGGCGACAAACCTATAATACCATCATCCCGAAACCCAGGAAAAGAGATTCGAGGATTCAGTTCCGATCAAACATACTATTATTAAATTATAATAACTCCCATTGTCACAAGATGGAATGTATTAATGTTGCACAGCAACGATCCTCCACCTTCTTTTAAGCTTTTCTATTTTAAGCAACGATATAATAATTAAGAATTTCAAATCACACCTAACTACAAAATTCCCGTGCTTGCTGTAAAAGTTAGGTGAGACATGGTAATAGTACACTACGTGTACCAATAAAACTTGCAAGGGCCGTTGAACTAACATCTTTTTGGTTCCATTTTCTCCTCTCCAAAGTTCCAACTAAAACTACTCCACTTTTGTCGTTGTAATTTCATGCTATTATGATACATATATTAATTGCTTAGAATCCTCCAAAAAATTAAAAGTACACCCCATGAGACCATCTATGTGTGTACTTCTATATCACCCTCTTTGCATGATATAAAAAAGTTCTTTTATATAGCTTTTAGTTTCATGCATGACGTCAATTTGAGATCACGGAACATATATTACTTACATTAACCTCAGTTTGAAAACATTCTTATCCATCTAATTTTAGTTATCAATCCCTAGAGCATGGCTATACCATATAAGTCAATATGAAATTGCCATTGCTGATCTCAAGGTTTGATGCGTTCAAATGCCTGATCATGTGATGTGTTGGTTCGGACATTGCAAGTATACTACATATACGCTGTCCTATTTTAATTACATAGTTGGACTGTCTGGAACATGTTGCAAAGACTCCTCACTATTCCATTCCTACCAATTTAGAGAGTGGATGCGGCCCCTAACTAAAAAAGTTCTGCTTTCACTCTAAAACCCAATTATAGCAGGGACACCTCTTAAGTTTAGGAATTTTGAAGATTATCCTACCCATTATTGGACGTAAAATATTTGGTCTAATTCACTGCAAATCTGATTTGTGAATAGAAGCAACTCGTCCTGATTGAAATTAGAGATTCATAAAGTGCCAATGTTCTAAGTAAATATGTAAGGATATTGGATGTCTTCAGTAGAAATTAAAAGAAAAATGCTCCATTGTGGTGGGAGCCTGACATTAAGCCTTTGGATTGGTTGTGCGTCATTTTGGTTCAAAACCCATTGGCTAACATTAGGTCTGAGAAGTGGGAGAGTGCAACGCTCATCATGTGTGGTCAAGTCTGTGGTGTGAGTATGTCTTCATTTATTACTTGTTGGTTTGCTTAGTGCCATTTTTGGTAGAGCTCTTGATTAAGATAGTGATGTTCTTGATAGAGCTCTTGATTATGGCTTATTTCGAATGTTAGAGAGAGAAGGCACTAGAGGTCTTGAGGAGAAGGAGTAATATGCCATACGACACTTAGCTTGCCTGCTCATTATGTAAAGGATAGATACGACACTTAGCTTGCCTGCTCATTATGTAAAGGATAGATACGACACTTAGCTTGCCTGCTCATTATGTACAGGATAGTGGGTCGACCATTGAAAATCGTTAATGGACGTTTTAAGATATTAAACTATCAAATTTTGGTTGTAATGGGCTCCTGATCAAAATATCAAATTTTTATTATGCCAATGACAAGAAAGTTCTAAGATGACGCCCTCCAGGTGAAACAACCAATGCACGTGTTGGTGTACCCTTCCATGTTAAACATCATATGAGTTGAATAGCTTAAAAAAAGATTTCAGACACCAGTTTGTGGAAGAAGATAATGTGCCATACTACACTTAGTTCGCCATACGACACTTAGTTGCACTTAGTATATATATAAAGGATGGTGGGCCGACCATTGCAAATAATTAGTGGACTTTTAAGATATTAAACTATCAAATTTTGGTTGTAGTGGGATCCTGACTATGCCAATGACAAGAAAGTTCTAATCTCATGCCCTCCAAGTGAAACAATCAAGGCACATGTTGATGTACCCTTCCATGTTGAACATCATATGATTTGATAACCTAGACAAAGACTTCAAACACCAATTTGTTGGCTTTATATTTAAACTTCACTACCTCCTAGATTACTTTCCAATATGCAATGGTTGCAAAAAATATAAAGAAAAGCAATACAATCTTTTAATATGTGATCGAAAATAGCAGCGCGCTTGTTATGACTTACACTTAAAAAAGGATAAGGTAGGATGTTGAGGCATAAGTAACTGGCACTGACACCAAATAAATGCCTACACGACAACGTTTTGTGCAACATTACTGAAAAAAATGGTTATTGATGATAAGATTGCAAGCAAAGGTTCCTTAATTAACTAAGGCTGCAATTTGTCTCTTGTGAATGTGGCGTTCCCCTAGAATACATGGCATATATACGTAAATTCTAGGCCAGTCACCATACAAATTTACATTTTTGGACTTGTATGCACCTAGCGTGGGGGGGTGACTAAGTTATCTATATTAAACTTAGCCAACCTACGGTAAGAAACCATTTCTATATTGCTTCACCTTGTAGATGACTCGCCTGGACACACCCTATTAAGCACCAATTCATTAATTTGAAAAAAAGTACAGTCTCGTTTTTGCTCCAAATAGCTTGCAATATGCATATACCCAAGTAGTTTGTAGATGGACATAGTGCCTCTGAAGCAAAAAAACGAGCGTTCAGGTCACTCAATAATTGCAAAATAATATGCTGCACTTACGATCAACTCCATCGTCGTTAAATTACGTTCGCCTTTAGAATATATTGCAATATTATCTGTGCTTCAAAATATGCAAGAGAAGGTGGAAAGGATCGCCATTGCGATTTTGTTTACCATGCCTATATGACATAAGATGCAAAATATAGACAAGAGTATTCGTAGTCCAATAATTACAGCATACCTAAAGCTTAGAAGAAATGTCATCACTATGAAGCTAAGATGAAAAATTATTTTATTATATACAAAACTATTATGTACATTGCAGATAAACATCCAGTAGCGTCCATCAAGCTTATGAAAATTGCAATGCGATCAGTCTAAGGTGAATCCATATTTGATTACCCTATTTGTTCCTGTACATTTGATATAAGAGATTCCATTACAACTTCAGGAGTCCCATCAACATGAACAAGTGCTTCCAGTGTTGGCCTGTTGATTTGTTGTTTCCCCGAGTGTAGGCGATCATTCGTATTCATAGCAGTATATCAGACTGCATTCGGGATAGCCTGTTCGATATCATCAGCATATTCTACAAGGCCTTCCTGATTTTTTTGCAATAGTCCACTGAATTCAATTTGCAGTATTTGATCATCTGCTAGAGCACCAAGAATGGGCCCGATCGGCCTGTGATGCATTCTATCGCAGATGTTAATGAATTCTTAAGAGTTGACCCTAAAATCAACAGCCTCATTGAGCAGGTCGTCAAGTAGCTCACCCGTTGATACTTGCAGGGGTTCACCTGAGGCACAGATTTACAACCCATTAAAGGCATGAAGAGATCTAAACCAATCACTCAAAGCTTCCAATTAAAAAAAAAAAAAGCTCTGCAGAAGCCACATCCCTCTCCAAGTTAGCCATACCTCTTTTCATACAGTCCACTGTGTCGGCATAAGTGTGACCTCTCCTCAATCTGTCCAAAGTGTCGGTATAGTCACCACCCTCAAATTCATCTACCATACAGTCCAAGTTCTCAAGTATCACTATCTCCTTCATTATGTCCACATTAGGGGCTGTTCATAAGGTTCTCCACTGTCCTGACTTAATTCTTGTTCGTCCTCCCCTTCCTTTTCTATTTCATCTTTGTCTTCGGCTTCTGGATATCATATTCAATGCTAGCTTGGCCATGTAGGTGAATGCTTTTCTTTCATCGTGTTCCAAAGCCACACTTCCCTTTCATGGATAAAAGTAACCTTAGAAAACATACCACTTCAGAAGAAGTCAAGCATGCATCTATCTTATGGAAGAATCTGCTCCACATATAAGACGCATAGGAAGATTTCGAATGTGGTGGGAAGAGCAAATCTCCACCCAACGATATTTCATTCTGCGCTTGTGAACATTTGCTTCCTATGTTCCAAAATTTTCTTATTAGCCTCCTCATCACTGATGCGACCCCATGCAGGCATGGTGCACTTCTGTCCTGCATGATCTGGCAAGGAGAAATGTAGATCCAATCTTGCCGCTTAAGTAAAACTCTGGCTTCACTAGTTCTGTTAATGAGGATGTCGGTGACAAAGTACTGGTGTTGCTTGACGCACCATATGGACAAGAGGGGAACATCGAGGTGGATGTCTGTAGTGGGTGCATTGAGGCACCTAATATGTGTGCATATTTTTAAGACATGTTGTCGCACAAGGTCGAAGACCTCCCTGCATTTTTCCTCTGAATGGCTTGAATGCCACATCTGCTGCATTTCCTATGCAAGGCCTAGAAAACAACATTATTATATGCTATGGTCTAGCAAGTCGCAAACAACGTGGCTGTGATTGACACGACGCCGGCTTTGTTGAAGTCATAAAAATGCTAAGACTTCAGTCATCTGTTGTGTTTGTAAGGCCTAATTCTAGTACAGAGAATATTATCCAGTCCTACATACCAGAGCTGCGCATTACATTGCAATGGATGGTCAAAGATTAAGCATATCTATGGGCTTCAACATGCTTAGAAATCACGATTGACTTAATTTAGAAGAATCGCCACCGCGATCCTTATGAGCTGCGAAGGAATACTATGAAATCATAGACTTTTCTCTGGAAGGTCGTCGGCGATTCTTCTGAGCTTGAAAGGCTAAAAGCACCAATTCATTAATTTGAGAAATCGTACAGTCTCATTTTGCTCCAAATAGCTTGTAAGAGGCATATAAGGGATAGTTTGTGGATGGTCGCAGTGTCACAAAAGCAAAAGAGCCTGTAGGTAACTCAATTACCCGCAAAATAATGTGCATCGCTTCCAGTGAACTTGTCCATCGCAAAAATGCTACCTCTTTTAGACACTATCGAAGTATTATCTATCTTTTGGCGTACATGATAGAGGGTTGAGAGGATCGCCATAGCGGCTATGTTGACCATGGGCTATGGTGCAAACCATGGACAAGTAGGTTCATAATCCAATAACTACAGGACATATGAAGTTTAGCAGAAATGCCATCGCAATGAAGCGTAGATAACAAAATTATCTTATTATATACATCATTATTATGTACAATGCAAATAGTAGCATCCAGGAGAGTATTTAAATGTATGAGAAAACTTGCTTAAGATGAAAAATGTACAATAGAGATAGTAACATGAAAAGAATAACCAATTCATCCCGTAATATTCGCAATGGCGATTGGAAAAATCGCAATGGCGATTGCAAAAATGGCAATGGGGATTGATTACCATGTTCCTTCCTAATCATCCGATGGAGGGGATTCCACAACAAAATTTGGCATTCATGCTCATTTACAGTCCTCGCGAAAGTCGCCCTGTCAATTTATTGTTGCCCAATTCCATGCGAACATATCTGTATCCATGTCATTATTGTCGGTTCTGTCTAGGATACCCTCTTCGTTATCATCAGCATATGCTACAAGGCGTTCTTGATTTTCTTGCAACACCTCATTGAATTCATCCTGCACCTCACGATCGTGTGCCAAAGCACCAAGTATCGCTCCGAGTAGCCTGTGACACATTTTGTCAACCGTGTAGTGGATTCTTGGGAGTTGGTCCCGAAATGGCCATCAGCATCGGTGACATCGTCTTGGAATTTTCTGGTTGACACTTGAAAGGGTTCACCTGGCAGCATTTCTACAACCGGTTAGAGGCATGAAGACATGCGTCAAAGCTCACGAAATTAGCCATACCTCTTTGTATACGGTCCATCCCGCCGGCTTTAGTATTATCTCTTTTTAACTTGTCTAAGACCTCAGGATAATTTTCAACATCGAAAGCATCTATTACATCATTCAAGTTCTCGGGTATTACCATTTTCTTGATTAAGTCAATGTTCGGGGCTGTTCTTGAAGGTTCAGCCTCATTTCCTCCTCCTCTCCCACATATATGTCTCTTTGCTATCGTCTTATGTTTCTTGTTCTCCTCTTGCTAGCTTTTTTAGAAATGTGAAGAAGCTCTGAAGAAACCTTATTATTCTTTCATCGTATTCCAAAGCGACACTCTTTTTTTCCTGGATCAAAGAAACCCTAGAAAATGTATTAACTAAAAAGAAGTCAAGCACGTAACCATCATGCGACAATTTTAAGCTGCTGCAAAATGTAGTTAGCATAAGCAATTTTCATTTGCGGTTGGAAGAAAAATCGACATCCATTGACATCCAACAATATTTTATTCTGCATGTGAACATTGTCCTCCGGTGCTTCTTTTCTTTCTTGTCAGCCTCCTCGTCATCAGTTGGATCCCTAGTTGGCAGCTCAGTCCTTTGTTCTGGATGATATGGCAAAGAGAACCGCATATCCAATCTTTCCCATTTAGGTAGAACCCTTCTCTCACTTTTGTTAATGAGAATGCCAATGACAAACTACTGGATGTTGCTTAATGCGCTTTTGGTTCTCAAACCCGGGATGCTTGTAGATGCCAATATAAATGATGCCACCCCATCAATTTGGGATTGGCTATAGAGGCAGTTTGGCAAGTGGCCCGAAGAAGTAACATTAGCAGGTGGAATGTCTTAGCCATAGCCATTGCCGTGACTCTTCCATACAAATCTAAGAACTGAGATACCATCCAATCTGTCGTGAAACCTTGCATGTCGACATAGATCAGCTAGGCATGCTCAAGAACGGTGGTAGTTGGAATACCAGCATGTGCGCAAATTTGGACCATGTTTCTCTGCTCTTGACGCAATTTACATCACCACGCCTGATAGTACTGGTGTGACGTTCCCCGTAAGTATACGGGTATAACTACCGTATCATACGTGACACGTCACCGACCTACGCCCTAAGAGGTACTTGATATGTT
>JAANSK020269481.1:0-11753 GCA_011763485.2 Isoetes engelmannii
ATGTTGCCAAAGTTATAGTCACATTGTGGTTAAATTACATCATATTTTACAAGTTTCATCAAATTCAACACAAAATGTGTATCTCAGGATGAAAATGAACACAGTAAAAGAATATGGTTATATAGCTAAAATGGCTTATAATAAGCCTATTCGGCGCGATTTGGGACCAGACATAATCCCAATTTAATTGAATGATGGTTTTCTAACAACTCCTCAGACATTCTTGACAACTGCATTATGACTGGAGATGAAGGAGCGACTCTCTCGGATCATCAGCCAATCCTGATGGAGTTTAAACAACTCTGTCTT
Organism: Isoetes engelmannii; assembly: GCA_011763485.2. Classification (NCBI taxonomy): domain Eukaryota; kingdom Viridiplantae; phylum Streptophyta; class Lycopodiopsida; order Isoetales; family Isoetaceae; genus Isoetes; species Isoetes engelmannii. The sequence continues at coordinate 310 of JAANSK020269481.1, forward strand.
TACATAATCAAAACCAAGACTTGCTTCAAGTTTAATACATCTCTTCTATCTAATGCTAGATTCTGTAAGGACTTTAAGGAGTTCTATTCCAACCAAGTCAATATCCCCACTCATCAACCCATGACTTTGTTTTACAATAAGCTTAAGAAGGTTAAGGGGTGGATTAAGAAGTGGAGTCTCCATGAGAAGAGAGAGAGAGGGACAAAATTAAGACTGCCCTATTTGAACAGATCCAAACTGTTAGACAACTCATGATGGATGACCCTACTAACATTGATCTTCATGAAGAGGAGAACAGACTTGATATTCAGATCAAGAACTTGGAAGAGTACACTGCTCGAGGGATAGATTTGAAGGCCAAGATTACCTATGCTAAGGATTTAGACAACCCGTCTTCAGCCTTCTTCTTTAAGAAAGCTAAACTGAGAATTATAAATAATGCAATTATCCAAATCTCTGATATTAATGGTAATTCTATTATTGATGATGCCACTATTAAAGAATATCTGTTCCAAAACTACAAGAACATGTTCTCTGAGAACATGGATCAAGATGAGATGATTGATGCTCAATTCCAAATATTTAGTACTATTCAGCATTCCCAAACTATGAGTGATGATGTTATGAGTGATGATGTCCTTTCCTGTCCCAGTGAGGCTGAGATTTTTAAGACTATTGCCAAAATGAAACATGGTAAAGCCCCAGGGCCTGATGGTTTACCTCCAGAATTCTTTATGGAATTCTGGGATGTGTTGAAATATGACCTCTGTACTTTTGTTAAAGGATTTTGGCACTATATGGAGCTCTCTCCTGCTTACTCAAGCATGATTTCTCTCATCCCTAAGAAATGCATTCCTAACTTACTGTCAATCTGCTTTTTTACCCAAGAGATTCATCCTTGACAATTATGTGGCAGCAAATGAGGCCTTGCATTGGAGTAAGTTATCTAATCAAAATTGTTTGCTTCTCAAATTAGACTTCAAGAGAGCTTATGACTCTATTAACTGGAATTTTCTGGCACATGCCCTTGATTGTGCTAGAATTCACCCCTTACTTATCAAGAGGATTATGGAATTACATTATAATGCCTACTCGGCCCTTAACATCAATGGCTGCCCAACCGAATTCTTTCCTATTCATAAAGGTGTCAGGCAAGGTTGTCCTCTGGCACCTTACTTGTTCTTGACTGTGGCTGAGATCCTTGCTAGGTTTATTTTCTGCTTACAATCTGCCAATCTTATTAATGGTTTGCAAATGCTTGGATCATCTAAACAACTCTCAGGTCTTCAGTATGCTGATGATACCTTTATCATGTTAAAGGCTGAAAACCATATCATGGACAATTTCTTCGAGTGGATAAACCTGCTTGGCATTGCTTCTGGTGTTAGGCTTAATTTGGAGAAATGTTCTATTCTGTGGAATGATCCTGACCCCTCAGTTGACACTAGAGGTATCAAGATTGTTAGACCTAATGAGTGCATCACCCTCTTAGGTCTGCCTATAGCCATTAACACCAACATTAAGGGTGCTTGGGAGGGTATCCTTAATAGAATTAAGAAAAAGGTTAGTGGTATAAGCAAGAGTCTCTCCAGAGCAGGTAAGATTATTGTGGCTAACTCTATTCTGGCAAGCACGCATGTTTACTTCTCATATGTCCTTGTTGTTGACAAGAAGACCTATACTATGATTGAGAAATGTGTCAGGGATTTTATTTGGGGTGGTTTGCACTGCCTTCAGTGGAAGGCACTGACTCATGATAAAAATAAGGGTGGCTTGGGCTTCAAATCTTTATTCAGTCAAGATCAGGCCTTAGGGTCTAAGTTCATTTGGAAATCCATTCAAGGAGTAAACTCTCCTACTATGGATTTTGTGAGATACTGGCTGAAGCAATCTAGACCATTTAATAGAAGTAACTGTCTTCACTCCCTACCTGATTCAGTGTTCTTTCCTTTCAAACCTGGGAGCAACACCTCATGTGTAATGAGGAAGATCTTCTGTGTTTGGAATACAATGGCAGAAGTCTATGAGCATATCCCTCTTCAATCTGAGTGTGGGGGTTATTCCATTTTCTGGTGCCCTATCTTTGGTAAGAATGAGGACTCTTCATTGGCAGAAGAGCATCGCAAGACATACAAGAAGTGGGAAAATGCTAGATTATCGATTGTCTCTGATTTGTGGGACAGAAATAGTTGGAGGAATTGGGATAATATAAAGAGCATTGGCCTCTCTACTAATACTGACAGGCTCATATTTAATCATATAAGTGCTTGTCTCGGATCCATAAACCACTGCTGTATCCAGGATGGTCTTAATTGGGCTATAGGCAGTAAGAAAGATTATAAGGTTTCTAAAGCATACAGTTTAATCACTAAGGAGAAACCTGATAGGCTTCCCAAGAGATGGAATATAGCCCCTAATATCTTCATGAAGGTGTTGGAAAACTGCTGAAAGACTTACTGTCAGCCTAAGATTCAACTCTTGGTTTGGCTCTCTCTTCACTTAGCTATCCTCTCCAAATGTTACCTGAAAAAGAGGTTACCGAATGCTAAGCCTAACTCTGATGTCACTTGTGAGATGTGTAAGAGTGCTCCTGAGTCAGTTAGTCACATTTTCTCATGTTCAAGGATAGCTCCCTTTTGGGACTGGTTATTACATCTCTCTACAGACAAGGATTATAGGATCCACTATCAGAACTCCATTGTCAACTTCCTAGCTGGAACCAATACGTTTGTTAACTCCTTGACGCAAATTGCACTGTGGAGCATTTTGAGATACAGAAATGCATTGTCAATTGGAAAGAGAAACATGGGCATTATGAGTTTGAAGTTGCTTTTCTCTGTTGAACTTTCTATTGCTGCTATGTCTCATAGATCTAACAAGAAAGATGGCTTCGATAGGAAGTGGCTTTCTTTTGGTCAATTTGTTGGGTCTTCTCTTTACTTCAAGTGTAATCTTGTTAATCTTTCAACTAATGACTTTGTAGATTACGGATTTATTAAATCTTTTAGCAGGAATGATTGATGGTCATCCCCAAATTGATCACATCTCTGATTCTAAAGCCTGGGCCAGACTGAACAATATGGGACTGCATTTTCCTCCCATGAGTCTTGGTGATATCACTTCTAGGTTCAAAAGTGTCCTGTTGGATGGGTTTCAGGCCTGGATTCTGGATAACCTGCTCTTCTCATTCAGTACCTTCATGACATTTGACCAGTTCATTGCCTTTAGGAACATCTATCGTTATCACCTTGGTAGTTTTGTGTCTGAGGGGATTAGTGCCATGCCTGATATTGACTTTCCGTTTCTTTGGCTCGTCATTGCCCTCAGAAGCTGGGATGGCATTGCTTGGAAACAACACCCTAGTCTTCTCACAATAAATGTTGATGGGAGCATGTCTGAAGAATGCATCTGGTTTCAAGAGGAGGACTTCTGAAGAGATGACTGTTCTTGTGGAGGACGTTGCTGCTGTTGTTACTGCCTTCAATTTTGTGAATTGCTACATTTGGTTTGCTGTTGGAACATGTCAGATGCTGTATATTTTCCAACAAGTTTTGACACACTCGGCCTACAAAGGAGTTCTTAGTCAATTAGTGAGGAGAAGTAATCATAGATTACTTAGTATTGCAGTTTGCTACTTAGTATTTCTTACAGTTGAGCAAGTTTCAGTTGAACAATTATGCTTTCTGTATTTTGGTAGTTATTTGGTACTTGATATATATAAGGTTAACTTCACTTTAACTTATGTTGATGGGTCACTCCTCAACAAAAAAACTGTATGAAGATACATAATTTAGTACAACTCATGCTGCAATCGTTTCTCAGACTTCCTTAACGAAGCTATTCTGAACAACTCCATGGCGCGACGAGCAAAGTGACTGGTGACAACAAGTTTAGGTCAGTCATGCAGGATATTCGTGGATATTCTAGCATATATCTCGAATATCCTGCATTCTCACATAAGCGAGGGTTTGCCCTTAGGGCAACCCAAAAATGAAGATCTAACGGTGTACATTGCTACCACCTTAGATTCCAATAAGGTGAAGGTGTTACGTGGATAGGCTAAAATAGTAATAAATGTTATAACCCCGATAGGGCCGGTGCCCTAAAAAAAAAATTGGTTGTAGGCCCGGTAGGGCGGGTGTGCTAAAATATTTGCTTCTAAAAGCCGTATATTCCAAATTGTCACCCTTACGTTGGGCGGCATATGGATGTACTACTAAAATGTACTAAAACTAGTACACGCAGTTTATTATCTCGACATTTGATTTAGAAGCTATGGCGTCTATGGCGACCTTTACTCCCCTCCCTTCCGTCAAGGTAGGTATATCATCCCGTCCTTGTTTTATTCTTGCTGTGTTAATATTCTCTGATTGAACTGGACATTCGCAGACTGCTCTTTCATGCTCATCTAATTCCTCAGCAGCTCCAGTTGCTAAACTTGAGCTTAGATCGCCTCCTTACCAACTTGTACGTGTTATATAGATAGAAACATATACTGTCAAATTTCTATATAGCTGTTGTTGCATTAACCTGCATTCTGGTGCCCCTGTACTTCTTTTTTTCATGTATTTTATTCAGCTCTGTTATTCTGTTCATTTCCAGGATGCACTTGAGCCATATATGAGCAAAAAGACATTAGAATACCACTGGGGAAAGCACCACCGTACTTATGTGGACAATCTGAATAAACAGATTGAAGGAACTTCTTTCGAAAATAACAGTTTAGAAGAACTTGTGACAATTTTATATAATGAGGGAGATCCAAAACCTGCCTTTAATAATGCTGGACAGGTATGTGTTATCCATCTTCACCACATTTTGAGTTGCGCATCACGTTGGTTACATTTGTCATTGTTTTTCCCATGCTTTTTGTTTAAATGTTAGAGTAAATGTAGGTATGGAATCACGACTTTTTCTGGGAGTCCATGAAGCCAGGAGGTGGCAAAAAACCAAGTGGAGAACTGCTTGAAAAGATTATTGCAGACTTTGGATCATACGATGAATTTGTGCGGCAGTTTAAGGAGGCTGCTGCAACACAATTTGGATCTGGCTGGGCGTGGCTTGTATGTATGTGCCCTTAATCAATGTTAGTTTTCTGTATATACAATTGGTTCCTAGTTGAAGAGATAGAAGCTAGCATACCAGTGAATATGCCTATATGGACTTAAAAGGATTAGACTATCTTATGGCAACTAATTAATTTGGATCTGAATGCTGGAATTGGATATCACTGGAGTATTTTATATGCTTGCAGTTATAGTAATTCTGATTATATTCGTTTATGTGTCTCATAAAATTCTTCGTGTTAGAATTTTATTCATTAATTAACCCGACTTTCCATCATGGTCACTTGCAGTGAAGGATAGCAAGCTTGCTGTGGTTAAGACACCAAATGCCATCAACCCACTTATATGGGATCAAACAGTAAGAACACAAAACAAGGGGATTGTAATTTGCTTTTAGATTTTATTTATCCTAGGCTAGTTTTCTATCTGTACTATTCATATTTGTTGTTTAGGGGGCATGACCCATGACCCAATTCGTGTGCTTAGTGGTGCTCGTGGAGTTTTAGAAAGCAGTAAAATAAGAGTATTTGAACTGGTTGACAATTCAAACATTAGCAATGTTTTTCATCTATCTCTGCCTTCTTCTGGCCTGTTTCTGTTGTTGAGTTTTGTTGAGACTTTATAGAGCCTGATGTTTTTAGTTAAACTTCTTACATCTTCTCATTGTGTATCTGTTATTGCAGCCTCTGCTCGTGATAGATATCTGGGAGGTGTGTATTATTAACCAGATTTTCATTCACTTTAAATACAGTGCATATCTAACTGGGTTTTGAAATTTGTCGCAGCATGCGTATTATCTGGATTTTCAGGTGTTGAACAAGCTCTCATATTCCCTATGATAAGTACTTACTCAACATGCTTTTTATGCAGAATCGACGAGCGGATTATATAAGCAGTTTCATTGATAACCTTATCAATTGGGATGCTGTATCCTCGCGATTTCAGCAAGCCAAGTCTTTTGAGAAGATTAATTCCAATCTTTAGGGTGTTTGTCAATATTTATCTAATGTGATCTTCTGGAACTGGTGTAGTTGATTATGTAAGGAAGATTTTCTGTAGCCACTAAAGAGGCCATTCATGTCTCAAATCATTACCAAATTAGTGAAATTCATACCCAGTATTCTAAGTAGATACCTGAGATGAGGCCTAGGATGAGAGTATGCTGCAGAAGCTTGTCCGTTGCGATTGTACAAACTATGGTGATGCCTCATTCTCATAAAAATGAAGAATAGCATCCCCAACGTGTATTTGAGCCACTTTAGGCATCTATTTGCTGCTGGATTATTTGGCGATTGAAGGTTTAAGGGTCGTCAGGTGCTTGGATGCAAGATTTACCGCTTTCCCACGGGTGTAGATCCAGTAAATACTAATCCAGCATGACTTTAATTCTTCAAATAATTTCTGTTCACCGTTTTATGGTGCAGCAAAGTCACGAAGAATAAACTAAAGTGCAGTCTAACCACACCACCAGAACAGAATGCGACCAACCAAAGAGTTCCTTTTACCATACGTTGTTGCCCAAGCTACATCCTAGGCTTAATGTTTCCTGCTTTTTCTAAGCAGTTTTAGGCCCACGAAATTTAGGCCTACGAAATTTGAGAAGAAGCCATGGAATTGGAGAACAGCTCCTATTCTGGCAATCCGGCCTTCAAATGCCTTCTTCCTAGAAGAGTACATAGTTTAACATTTATAAAGTACTCGGCTCCCACTTTTTATATATCTTATATCATTGTTAAAAGTATGCTAGAAAGCACTTATGCACTCAATTTTTTATATCAAGGCTTGAGTCATCTAGATCATGCATATAGTATAATCCAAAGTGGTACCAACAATGATCTTAAACATGCTCTTATCACTTCAGCAACAACTCTTTGTTCACGTGCAATCTTTTATTCGCAAACATTACACTATCACAAATAGTGCATAATTCTAAAATAACCACTTGAAGCTTCAATAAATGCGCTTTCCACAAGAGCAGCTATAAGTACAATTTATTTGATTGGTATATCTATGCTCATCATAATCAAGGTTGCATTTTGTATCTCATTTAACATACAAAGCTTGTTGATGCAACAATAAAGTTGCAGTAGTGAAGCAGAACAAAGCTTAGATTTAGAAATTCTTGAAAATTTGAGTTTGGCAATGCATCCGAGGATATTATATCCTACAAGAGTAGTCTAATTTAATCCTCAATGTGCAAGCTATTTGATGGCTTAAATGGCAAAAATGTTGGTTAGAATATAAACGACACGAACTTCAACATCACAAGCAAAGCCAGACCACTTACCATAGCTAAAGTGCTTTATTAGATCACATCATTATGCAAGCAAACTGTTCATTGGATCCACTTACCATAGCTAAAGTGCTTTATTAGATCACATCATTATGCAAGCAAACTGTTCATTGGATCGTACCCCAATGTGGATATGTGATTATTCTAAATTGCCATTTATGCATGGAATTAGTGAATTGCCTTATCATCTACCCATACCAATCACATGGCAACATAGATTTTCTTCAAGAGTATGTGCAATATAAACTTATTATTATATTGACAACTTTTGCAATGAATTCTTTTTTTAATACTTTACTCAGTATAAGCTATACCGCGGAATTTTTTGTTTTTTTCATTTCACCAAATAAATGCAGGAAAAACAGTACATACAAGATGATTGCTGCAAATGGTGGACAGTTCTAAAGCAAGTGATCTTCTTCTAGAGCTCCTATCTCGTAGTCGTACCTTCTATATTCATGTACCTCATGGGACGCCTTCTTGTCGATGTTGTTTATTCAACACCTCCTTACACATCTCTTGGTCCTCCATTATCACAAGTGCACTATGGAGTCATGAATTGAAGGTGGTGCAATCTTGTTTAATCTCACCTTGATCCCCCGTTTTTACTCCGACCGTGCTAAATTTGATCATGGCATTAACAAAGGCTTTAAAAAATGCATCCTGATCAGACGCAAAATGATTTACAATCGGCCTCGTTGCAGGATCACTGAAAAGGACCTGGTCCGAAAAGAGCAGGCCCTATCCTTGTTGTAGGTTTTGATAGTAGTTACTATCAAATGCAAAGGCAGTGTTTGCATCTAAGGCTTGGAGAGTGTTTGGATCGGAGAAGGAGGTTGGACATTGATTTTGTAATGCCAGGGCAAAGACACAGGATTAAGGGATGGATCCTTTCTGCCTAAACGATTTCTAAACTTGTCGCAATGTGCGAATCCAATTGTGTGAGCTCCTACAATTCATAAAACATAAAACTTCAATTCCTTTTATTCAATAGTTCTACGTTTAGGACTTCATTCAGCTCCATTTCAATTTTAGCGTTCACAAAATGCAAAGTGCTATAGTAGACATTACCAGACAGTGCCACCATTTCTTCCAGATTCAAACCCATTCCCTTAAAATATGAAGCAAGTTGTGAGACACCGAAGTCCGGCAACGATACATTAACACGCTGAGATTGTGATATTGTTCCATCACGTCGTCCGGTTAGCACATTCCAACTGGGTCCTCCACTCTACAAAAAGATCCACTTAAAATTCAGTTTAAAACTAGGAACTGGTGTGCCATAGTGATCTGTTGTACATGTATTTCTGTGCCATCAAATGCAGCGATTTTTATGCTATTAGTTCTTCCACAAAATAGCGCAACTATGGCAAAACAAAACGGTGTGAAAACACAAGGAAGAAACCAATTTCGAGGTGAATTGGAATCACAATTTTCATATTTAATGGAATTGTGTTTCTTGGAAGAACATATTGGATTTAAAGGTAGAAACACCTAAATGCCCTTAGATTTTAAGTATTTTACCAGAATGCCTCTGGTCGATGAAATATCATCGATTTTAACTACCTAGCTAAATGCCGCCAAGTATCACGGATTTACCCAAATGCCCTTCAAATACTTTAAAATTTACCAATATGCCGATTCAAAAAGATGTTAAGATGGAAAACTTACGTCAAATTGAATTACAAAGGAGCATTATACTCTCCAAAAGTGCATTTCCAATCTGATTCCTAACACACATACTTTGCCATCAAGACTTACATTTGAAAGACCTGATTTGTACAAAAACCAAAGCAACAAGCATAACTCCACAATAACTCCTTAAAAAATGCGCCAGAATGGCATCTCCAGTGCTGAAACTGTTTATTTTCTTCCTTGATCCAATCCCTTTACCAAAATGGGAAGAAAAACAGGGCCACAAAAGTGAAGACATACTGGGTTCTGGTGGTTGTATACCAACCATCTGGGTTTTCCACTCATCCTTGGTGTTGGTCCTCCATATCCGAGCTTGTACTCTGTTTTTTGAATTTCTTTTTAATGAGAAAGTGGCTGATATAGATACTCCATCATGCAAGGAACGAAAAATCTCTGTAGCCAGGGCAACATATTTGAAAGGCACTTAAGTAATTTCATAAGGGCATTTAGATAAATACATTGATATACGTTGGTATTTCATTGACCAGGGGCATCCGAATAAATAATCAAAACACAAGGGATCTTTTGATAAAATACAAAAAATATATAGGCATTTAAGTAATTTTCCCTGGGAGATGGGTTGAACTTTACAAGCAAGCAAGGTTGCAACATGAAAGACATTTTCTAGTCCAACAACAACCACTACTACTCTCAAAGACCAAGGTCCTTTTGATCTCGTCCTCTCGGCACCCGAGAGCACCCTCATCCACATATCAGGGAGAACCAGTGGAGGTCGCTGCTACATATAAATATTTGGGCATAGAGTTCCCTACCATCATGCACTGGGATAGCTGCATTCGATTGCGGGTGACTGCCGGCTGGAAGGCATTGCACGCCATACAGAATAGCAGTTACCAGGCCGAATTGTACGCCTGGGAGCACCAGGCACGCCTCTTTAGAGCTCTGGTAGAGCTAGTTCTCCTGTATGGGGTAGAAGTTTGGGGCCCGGTCATTTCCGCCGCCACCTGGGACGATCTCAAACGGGTGCAGAAAGCTTTTCTAGCGCACGCCCTCAGGGTAAAGCAGACGATGCCATATCAGATTCTTCTCCAGAAGACATGTTTCTTTCCCCTTCAGAGAGCAGCCATATGTCGCCACCTGCTATATTTCCAAAAGATAGCTCGAATGGATGAAGAACGACTACCAAGGGCAGCCTTGGCGGTCCTCAAAACATGCTGGAAAGACAAGCAGGCACAGTGGTTGTCGCAATGGCAGGTCCAAGCCCACAGAAGCATACGGGTCCGCACGAAAAAGGACCACGATGAGCTGAAAGCCTACCTCGACACTTGCTTCCTTGACAAGCTCTGGGACGCTGAGGCCCTAGCACAGGTCAAGCTCGGGCATTATAGAGAACAAGTGAACCCCACGCTAGAGCGGGGGCCCCAGCAGTACCTGCTCACCCCCCTCTCCATGAATATCTAGCAAAATAACAGTTGGTTTCTTTTGAATTTTTGTAGGCTTTTTAATATGGTTTTGCTACGATTTGGTCATCGTATTCATTTGCATATACTAAATAGTATTTCTAGAGTGCACTCTTTTCTTAGCCATTGATTTTTAGAGAAGGGAAAATCATGTGGCAGAGGTCTTTTTGTTTGCATCTAAGTTGCACCCTTTTTTATACTTTATCTCTTTTTATTTTGTTTTTTTGGTTTTCCAAAACCAAAGTGGGCATGCAGGCCTCAAGATTCTACTTTTAGGGTTTACAGTACTGCAAACGACCTTAAAGCAATGGCGATGCTAATTCAGGTTATTTTTCTCTGTTTGTTGGGGATTGTGGCAAGCCTGTTTTAAACCGGTAGGAGTTAGGCCTGCTCCTCCTTTGAATGTTGACGGGAGCCTTCAACCATTACCAGGGTTTTGAAAAATGGAGCTCTCTGGTCTGAGTATGCTAGGTGTCGCTTGACACCTAACCAGCACTGGACCGGAATCAAGTGGATTCGTGCTCAGTTCTTGCCCTACAGAAACGGTCCATCAGTTTTCATTGCTTTTTTGTTGTAGTTTTGGATGAAGCTGTGTTGTCGGGCTTGAAAAAGATGTTGAAAAGATAATGGAGCATTTGCCACAGCAGCCGCAGAGCATATTTGTTCTCTGCGAATGGGTGCAGAGGATCTAAATAAAATTTTTGATTTGACCACCTACAATTCATCTAGTGAGTATTACTTTTGTCTTGTCCTCTAGCCATTCTCTTTGTTTTTTTTCTTTTTTGCAATCTGTAAGCATTATATGCAAATTTGATTTCGTGTTAGGTTGGAGAGTCTGATGAGAAGCTTGCAGAGGGCATCACCCAGTGTAACTGAGCGCATCTTAGAGCTGGGAGTGTATGAAATTGCTGCTTAGAGCTTTCTTAGATGGTTCTGTTTACAGAGCGCATCTTGTTTGAGGGCATCTTG